>APFE031048834.1:84893-95654 GCA_000404065.3 Pinus taeda | reverse complement strand
TATTCAAAAACACTAATTAACCCAGATTATCAGTGTTATAGATCAAGCAAGTGCCACATATAACAGACCAAAATCATATAAAGATACTATCATTCAAGCTTAAAGATTATGACCCATCAATAGAACTTATCCTTCTTCTTTGCGCTAAGGTTCCTCCTGTATTCAGATCTAGATCTGCACCATAACTCAATTACCAGTATTCAGATCTACCACTTTTTTAGATATTCAATGATAATTCAAATGATCATTTGCCACATGATCTCCTTCCTCTTTTATAGTCTTAGGCTTTCCTCAATACCATGGTCCAAAACCATAATAAACCAATACCATGGACCCAATACTAGGGATCAACACATCTGACGAGATGCCGTGGTCCAAAACCATAGGTTCAAATCCCAAGGATTAACTACCATGGTCCAAAAGTAAGTTCCCCAACATATACCCACCTTTGATACGTCTAACCCGTGTGTATACGCGTCTTACTCTAGATGAACCTGTGTATATGCCTTTTCTTTCATTCTCAAATCCTGAACTGAGATCTGCCACTAGAGTAGGTTGCCATCAAGTACAATACCTGTGCCATAGTACCAAACCAGAATCATAATTCCAAGAATTAAATCACAGTGAAGAGAGGCCCCTTCACTGTCCCGAAAGAAGGTTCTTCATCACAGCAAGGAGGCTTACATATGCTATCAAAGGAAGCTCCAAAAGAGCCCTAGTTGTAGTCTTCTATTCTCAGCTAAGACAAAATCAAGGGGAGCCTAAATGAACCCCTAATGCACAATAAAAAAGAAACTCAACACGCAGTCCTAAAGGATGTGTTTTAGGTGTTGTTCAAGTAAGGAGACCTAGGTGTTTTAAGTTAAACTATCTTTGACATATATGATATAACTGACCTAGTATATTTTTATGTCACTACTACAACAATCCATGAAATGTGCATGCAAGATATAAAATCAATGCTTAACTTGGATTCCATAGAAATGTTCCACATTTGAATGGACTTCCCAAAGCATTGCATTGTGTTTATATAATGCTTCATACATCTCTAGTAAAAACTAAAGGCTAGATATGGGAAAACTCGCTTTAAGCTTTACATAATACATTAGGATAGTTTCTCTTCGAACTATTTGTCTATCTAGTTATATGTGTATGTCTCTTTATGAGAAGCAAGAAAACCTTTTGGTGAGGAGGTAGAGGGTAGATAGGAGAATGTCTATAATAACTTAGAGTCTAGAAAATTGATAGCACATGTTGTTAATGATGTCAAGAAGAGTCTACCTCTTCTGCATTCGGTAGTCTCAATAAAGGAACCATGTCATCTCTCAAAGGCGTCCAAGAAGAAAATGAGAATGGTAAGGAAGTAATTCCACTACCTTCGTTTGGTATTTTGTTTCTTCCACCTTGCAGCAATTAAATGATCAACATCATTGTTTCATGGATTGTCAATAGGGAGTAGATCAAAGAGGAAGAGGAATTCTTTAACTATTCATGCAACTACTGCATGGGCACCTAGAATTAGCTATGATAGGAATCCATAGACTATGCCCTTACAAGCTTGGGTGAAAATGGCTCAACTTAGTTGTCAGAAGAACAATTATTTTCTCGGCCAATGAGGTAAATTGCATTCACCTTTATGATAGCATGAATACTAGTATTATTTCAGTGGTTTCTAAGGCATTTCCATTCACATCTTATGATAAATAAATGTCTTTCAACTATTTGAATCACAATACAATCACTACCCTAACTACTTTAAAGGAAATTCATTACTGAAATGGATTTGGTTAGCACTCCCTAAATACGATTGTGGGAATATTTTCTAGTTCAATCCTAAAATATTTTATAGTTCAATCCTAAAAGATCCTATATCATGGAATCTGATGGTCCTCCTATTTTTTATGCCTATGATTTGAATTTATTCCTCAAGCCAGATGGGATAAGGAAGTCACATCCTTTTACTATCAATACCCATTTGGAAGACAAAGTTATTGACATATGTGATGGATATTCCTTGGTAGACAAACAAAGGGTATGTCATAAACACACAATTATTGAAGCTTTCCAACTTTGTTATTGTCAACAATAGAGCTATCTATACGTGGAAATGGAAAACGATGTCAAGAAAATCATTGATGAAAAATACAGGCTTGAACAAATAAAAAAATTCTCTCTGGACCACATCAAATGCAAATATGTTCTCTTCTCCACGAACATGTGATAAATCATTCATGCACTAGATTTTTAAAAGGAAATGTAGACAACAAACTTCTAACAAATCCACATGAATTCAATGCTGAGGGACAATTTTGGGGCCTGAAAAAGGTGCACTCACAGTGATTAAATCATAGTGAAGAGAGGCTCCTTTGTTGTCCCAAACGAAGGTTCTTCATCACAGCAAGGAGGCTTCCATACACTATCAAAGGAAGCTCCAAAAGAGCCCTAGTTGCAGTTTTCTATTCACAACTAGGACACAATCAAAGGGAGCCTAAATGAACCCCTAATCCACAATAAGAAATAGACTCAACACACAGTCCTAAACGATGTGTTTTAGGTGTTGTTCAAGTAAGGAGACCTAGCTATTTTGAGTTAAACTATCTTTGACATATATGATATAACTGACCTAGTCTACTTTTATGTCACTACTACAACAATCCATGAAATGTGCATACAAGATCTAAAATCAATGCTTAACTTGGCTTCCATAGCAATGTTCCACATTTGAATGGACTTCCCAAAACATTACATTGTGTTTCTATAATGCTTCATGCATCCATAGTAAAAACTAAAGGCTAGATATGGGAAAACTCACTTTAAAATTTACAAAATATATTAAGGCATCTTCTGTTCGAACTATCTGTTTATCCAGTTATATGTATATGTCTCTTTATGAAAAGGAAGAAAACCTTTTGGCCACGAGGTAGAATGGAGAAAGGAGAATGTCTATGATAACTTACAGTCTAGAAAATAGATAGCACATGTTGTTAATGATGTCAAGAAGAGTCCACCTCTTCTGCATTTGGTAGTTTCAATAAAGAAACCATGTCATCTCTCAAAGGCCTCCAAGAAAAAAAAGAGAATGGAAAGGAAGTAATTCCACTACCAGGGTTTGGTATTTTGTTTCTTCCACCTTGCAACAATTAAATGATCAGCATCGTTGTTTCATGGACTATCAATAGGGAACATATCAAAGAGAAATAGGAATTCTTTAACTATTCATGCAACTACTGCATGGGCATCTAGAATTAGCTATGACAGGAATCCGTAGACTGTGCCCTTATAAGCTAGGGTGAAGATGGGTCAACTTAGTTCTCAAGAAAACAATTATTTTCTTGGCCAATGAAGTAAACTGGATTCGCCTTTATGATAGCATGAATACTAGTATTATTTCAGTGATTTTCACATATTATGATAAATAAATGTCTTTCAACTATTTCAATCACGGTACAATCACTACCTTGACTGCTTTAAAGGAAATTCACTACTCAAATGGATTTGATTAGCACTCCCTAAATATGATTTTTGGAAGATTTTCTAGTTCAATCCTAATTGATTTTATATTTCAATCCTAAAAGATCCTATGTCATGGAATCTGATAGTCCTGCTATTTTTTATGCCTACGATCTGAATTTATTTCTCAAGCCAGATGGGATAAGGAAGTCTCATCCTTTTACTGTCAATACTCATCTAGAAGACAAAGTTATTAACATATGTGATGGATATTCCTTGGTAGACAAACAAAGGGTACATTATAAACACACAATTATTGAAGATTTAAGTCATACAAATCCATTTCCACCTATAAATAGCTCTATTATTGACAATAACAATGTTGGACAGCCCCATAAGATTGACTACACTTGTAATGAAACCCTCAATGACATATACAACTATAGTGCTAAGAATAAAAATGATGTCAAGAAAATCGTTGATGAAGAATACAGGTTTGACCAAATAAAAAATTTCTTTTTGGACCACATCAAATGCAAATATGTTCTCTTCTCCATGAACATGTGGACAATCATTCATGCATTAGATTTTTAAAAGGAAATGTAGACAACAAACCTCTAATAAATCTAGATGAAGTCAATGCTGAGGGAGAATTTTGGGGCCTAGAAAAGGTACACCCACAGGGATTAAACCACAGTGAAGAGAGGCTCCTTTTCTATTTGAAAAGAAGGTTCTAGTAAGGAGGCTTCCATACACTGTCAAAGGAAGCTCCAAAAGAGCCCTATTTGCAGTCTTCTATTCATAGCTAAGATGCAACCAAAGGGAGCCTAAATGAACCCCTAATCCACAATAAGAAAGAGACTCAACACACAATCCTAAAGGACGTGTTTTAGGTGTTGTTCAAGTAAGGAGACCTAGCACATCTTAGTATTTCAGTGGCAATATGGTGATGACAACATTGTTATTGAAACTATTCTTGAGGACTATTTATAAGGTTGGTAACCTATAGTCATATTATATTAATGAAATATGTCCTAAACCAAAGTTCAAATCAATACACTCAAATTGATTCAAGTCCTTGTACAACCTCTACTACTACATTGATATTATTTGTTGACTAAGGATCATAGGCCAGCCTTGCTGCTAGGCTAGACCACAAGCCATAGCTAGTAGCAAAGGTATTGACTTGAAAATGTGACAATGGTGGAGCTGCACCTCGAAGTCATGGATTCGTAACTGTGTGAAGGAAGAGGATTGAATGTTGACGCCATATCTCATAAAGCAATTATAGCTAATGCAGCAAGAAATTATCAGTGTTTTGGGGAGTTGTATTGGGTCAAGGGTTGAACATGTTCGACTCAGTTTGATGAGCATCCTATTGGTGCCATGTGGATGAACTTACATTGATGTCAGAGTGTTAGAAAGGAAATTTGTAAATATCTTAACACAAAGAAACAAGCAACTAAATTCCATTAAAATGCATTTAAATTTACATATGACCAAAATCAAAGGAAATAACTAAGCTAGAATCCGATCCAAGAAAATGCAACATATTACCATCCTATGCTTAGTAAATCTTGCAAGGAAATGGGTTGGATATGTGTTTAAAGTTTGTACAATCAAAAAGATATAATCTAAAGGTAGTCCCCACAATCGGAACACGCAACAGGATATGATAATAATTTATTCAAAGAGAAATTTTTTAATAAAACAAATAGAAATCCTAAACACATACCTATTTTAGGCAAAAACTATGGAAGATTAGCTTCACAGAAAAAAATGGTAGTAAATGGAGAGCTTATAAAACTGTCTTGGTCGTCCGAAAGGGTTATTGACATATGCGCCTCACTTGTTAATGCTACAAGATACTCCTCGACCATATTGGAGATAATGTGTGCATCCACTCCTCAAAGCACATGGATCACGTGGATCACTAATTATCTCTCTGTTCAAAAATTTCCCAAATCATTGAATCACGAATTATCATGTGTTTCGTGTGAATTTGGGCAATCTTAGAGGTTGGGTTGCAAACTGCTACAGGTGTCCTTATTTTTCTACAAGAAACAGTCTAATGTGAAGGAGAATATGCTAAATATGATATTGGATGGCAATGATGCTATGAGAAGTTGGAAAATTGGAAAGTGCACATATCCAATTCATTAAAACAACTTGTGGTAGGGTTAATCTACCAAAATGCAAGGTTGTAGTGTTTCTTGTAGTTGCAAAATAGAGTAGAGTGTAAGTAACAATGAATAACACGTAATGAACAAAACTTTAAAAATAGTAATGGAAATGAACTAAATTGAAAGTAAAAATTCTATATAACTAATGTAAGAGTGCTACAACTATCATCAACAAATGTTAACATAAGCTGTAAGAAAAAATTGCTCATAAACAAATGTGTGAACATAAATGATAGAAGAGGGATATTTACCACCTAGGTCAATGGGCCAAGTTAATAAAAGAAAACTTAGAAACCTTAGAAGAAAGCTAAACTAAGAGCTGAAATCAAATATCACTTAGATTAACGAACATGTTGTTTGTAACTTTGTACATGAAAAAGTTACAAAAAATGCTTGGAATCTAAACCTCTCATATTATTCATATGTTTTCCTATGATTTTCTTCTAACCCTATTATGCTACTCAAGCCTATTGTTTGTACAAGTGGATAGGAGGAAAACTGCTTGAGTGGAGGAGTGCTTTCCCTCCAAAAAGCAATAAAAACCTAGATCTTGTTTCCTAGATCACCACACAGTAGTAGCAAGGAGGATTTACTATTAATAGGAAGTCGTGTTGGGTTTATTACTGAACCAACCAAAACCACTTATACGCCTTGGGATAATATTGGTGTTTCTCCTCAGATGATGTCCAAGGCCCCAAACAAAGCCATCTTTGTGGGGAAAATGATCCTCACATTAAAATCCATAGAACATATATATACCTATGGCTTATAATGATGGCAAATAGTGCTCCCCATCACCTAATTGTGAAAAAAGCCCCAACTAACCTACATGACATGTAAAACTTGTCCTCGATATTAGCATATAATTCTACATTATCCATTACCTCCTCAAGATAGGCAGTTCAAGGACTCTCAGTCCATGGTTGGGGACTATAGTCCATCAAGTCTAGGTCAAATTTCGAGCTAACCGTATCAAGGACACCTCAAGGTCAACCAACACTAATGCAATGAATTAGTTGTTGGTACATCGACCTATCAAAATGTCAAACATGTCCTCGATATTAGCATATCATCCTACATTATCCATAATTCAAGTCATGGAGATAGAGGGCTCAAGGACTTTCACTCCATGGTTGGGGACTATAGTCCATCGAGAAGTCAAATTTCGGGCTAACTGTATAAAGGATACCTTGACAACATCAACCTACACTAATGCAATGTATTAATTTTTGGTACATCAACCTATCAACATGTCACAATATTGGGTAGTATACATTAGTAAGTACGACACTAGCCACCAACAAGAAACCTTGATGTTGGCGATGAGCACGGGTAGGCCAACCATTCAGCTTAGAGGCACTGAGAGGTGGTTTTGTAGCATGTGCATAGTCTGTATTATTACTAAACAAACCAAAACCACTCGTAGGCCTTGGGATATGGTGTTTCTCCTTAGAAGATATCCAAGGCTCTAAACAAAGCCATCATTGTCCAAGGGCAAAATTATCCTCACATTAACACCCATACAACATCTATATACCTATGGTTTATAATGATGGCAAATAGTGCTCCCGATCACCTAATTGTTAAAAAAGCCCCAAATAACCCAGATGCCATGTTAAAATTGTCCTTGATATTAGAATATCATCCTACATTATCCATTAGCTCATGAAGATAGAGGGTTCAAGGACTCTCACTCCATGGTTGGGGACTATAGTCCATCAAGAGGTCAAATTTCGGGCTAATTGTATTAAGGATGCCTCAAGGTCAACCAACACTAATGAAATGTATTAGTTGTTGGTACATCAACCTATCAAAATGTCACAATATTGGGTACTAGACATTAGTAAGTAGGAAACCAGCCACCAACAAGAAACCTTGATGTTCCCAATGAGCACCACTACACCAACCATTCACCTTAGAGGCACTGGGAGGTGGTTTCATACCATGTGCATAGTCTATATTTTTATTGAACTAACCAAAACCACTCGTATGCCCTAAGATGATAATGTTTTTTCTCCTTAAATGATGTCTAAGGCCCCAATCAAAGCCATCCTTGTCCAGGGGCAAAATTATCCTCACATTAACACCCATACAACATCTATATACGTATGGTTTATAATGATGGAAAATAGTGCTCCCCATCACCTAATTGTGAAAAAATCCCCAACTAACCTAGATGTCGTGTCAAAATTTTCCTCGATATTAGCATATCATCCTACATTATCCATTAGCTCATGGAGATATAGGGTTCAAGGACTCTCACTCCATGGTTGGGGACTATAGTCCATCAAGATGTTGGTACATCAACCTATCAAAATGTCATAATATTGGGTAGTAGACATTAGTAAGTAGGACACTAGCCACCAACAAGAAACCTTAATGTTCATGATGAGCACTACTAGGCCAACCATTCACCTTAGAGGCACTAGGAAGTGGTTTCGTACCATGTGCATAGTCTGCATTTTTACTGAACCAACCAAAACCACTCGTATGCCCTAGGATGAAAATAGTGTTTCTCCTTAGATGATGTCCATGGCCCAAAACAAAGCCATCCTTATGGGGAAAAATTATCCTCAATTTAACACCCATACAACATCTATATACCTATGGATTATAATGATGGCAAATAGTGCTCCCCATCACCTGATTGTGCAAAAATCCCCAACTAACCTAGATGTTATGTCAAACTTGTCATCGCTATTAGCATATCATCCTACATTATCCATTAGCTCATCAAGATAGAGGGATCAAGGACTCTCACTCCATGGTTGGGGACTATAGTCCATCAAGTCTAGGTCAAATTTCGGGCTAATTGTACCAAGGAAACCTCAAGGTAAACCAACACTAATGCAATGTATTAATTGTTGGTACATCGACCTATCAAAATGTCACAATATTGGGTAGTAGACATTAGTAAGTAGGACACTAGCCACCAATAAGTAACCTCGATGTTAGCAATGAGCACAACTAGACCAACCTTTCAACTTAGAGGCACTGGGAGGTGGTTTTGTACCATGTGGATAGTCTGTATTATTACTGAGCCCACCAAAACCACTCGTACACCATGGGATGATAATGGTGTTTCTCCTTAGATGAAGTCCAAGGCCCCAAACAAAGACATCCTTGTGGGGCAAAACTATCCTCACATTAACACCCATACAACGTCCATATACCTATGGTTTGTAATGATGGCAAATAGTGCTCCCCATCACCTAATTGTGCAAAAAGCACCAACTAACCTAGATGCCATGTCAAACTTGTCCTCGATATTAGCATATCATCCTACATTATCCATTAGCTCATCGAGATAGAGGGCTCAAGGACTCTCACTCCATGGTTGGGGACTATAGTTCATCAATTCTAATTCAAATTTTGGGCTAACTGTATCAAGGACGCCTCAAGGTCAACCAACACTAATGTAATGTATTAGTTGTTGGTACATAAACCTATCAAAATATCACAATATTCGGTAGTAGACATTAGTAAGTAGGACACTAGCCACCAACAAGAAACCTTGATGTTGGCGATAAGCACCACTAGGCCAACCATTCACTTGAGAGGCACTTGGAGGTGGTTTTGTATCATGTTCATAGTCTGTATTATTACTAAACCAACCAAAACCACTCGTACACCTTGGGATGATAATGGTGTTTCTCCTTAGATGATGTCCAAGGCTCCAAACAAAGCCATCCTTGTCTAGGGGAAACATTATCCTCAAATTAACACCTGTACAACATCTATATACCTATGGTTTATAATGATGGAAAATAGAGCTCCCCATCAGCTAACTGTGCAAAACCACCCATCTAACCTAGATGCCATTTCAAACTTGTCCTCAATATTAGCATCTCATCCTACATTATCCATTAGCTCATTGAGATAGAGGGCTCAAGGACTCTCACTCCATGGTTGGGGACTATAGTCCATCAAGTCTAGGTTAAATTTCAAGCTAACTATATCAAGGACACCTCAAGGTCAACCAGCACTAATGCAATGTATTAGTTGCTGGTACATCGACCTATCAAAATGTCACAATATTGGGTAGTAGGCATTAGTAAGTAGGACACTAGCCACCAAGAAGAAACCTTGATGTTGTTGATGAGCACCAGTAGGCCAACCATTCACCTTAGAGGCACTCGGAGGTGGTTTTGTACCATGTGCATAGTCTATATCATTATTGAACCAACCAAAACCACTTATATGCCCTGGTATGATAATGGTGTTTCTACTTAGATGATGTCCAAGGCCCCAAACAAAGCCATCCTTGTGGGGCAAGATTATCCTCACATTAACACCCATACAACATCTATATACCTATGGTTTATATTGACAGCTAATAGTGCTCCCGATCACCTAATTGTGAAAAAATCCCCAACTAATCTACATGCCATGTCAAACTTGTCCTCGATATTAGCATATTAACTAGATTGATTATTTCTTTGTGACTCAAGTTGAAAAGTGGAAATACGAAATATTTAATAAATGGGAGAAAGTATTATTTCAGGGGTGTCACCAACCGTATTGCTTGAGGTTTTATATGATACAAGTATATATTGCTAGAAAAACAGAGATAGGTAATAATTAATAAATTCTTAAATTCCTTATTTGAAATAAAGAAAAAACTCTACTTTCAAATTTTGTAATAATTACTAAATTCTTTATTTGAACTAGTTCCTTATTTGAAGTAAGGAAAAATCTCTAATTTTTTTTCTTTTAGTAATTTCTAAATTCCTTATTTGATATTAATAAATAAAAAATAAAAAAATAGATTTTGTATTCATTCAAATGGAACTTTACTTACAATTCCATTCCAAATACCAACATGCATCTACCTGCACTATTTTGTGAGTAAATATAGTCTCTTGAAGTAACTGAAAATAGTTAGTAAGAATAAAGTTTCTCATAGTAAAATAAGTGTTGACCCCTCCACATCATCTGATCTCATCTCATCACTCAGATAAATAGAGTAGTTCTGATCCTAGGATTAATCCCACCACAACTAACCTATTAAACTTACTTCCATGCAAGATTTTGTCTGATTTTCAGAAGAAAAACTTTTCAAATTTACAATTAGGGTTCATATCTTCCTATTTTGGAAGCGAGAGTTCATGCAAAATATAGGTACTTC
>APFE031048834.1:69858-84751 GCA_000404065.3 Pinus taeda | reverse complement strand
CATCAATTTATGTAGTACATTTGATAATTTCATTGAAAATTCATTTCACATTGGTTGCTTAGTTGCAAATTTGTTTGCCTACAATAAGCTTTTTTTAGGATTGGGCTGAAGTAGTCTGAATTTATTTTTTGTTTGACATATACTGATATAGATCATCAATTTGCGGTGTTCTTCAAGAACCTGACTCCTTGATTCATTGTTAGTGCTTCCACTTGTTATTAGCTACTTGTCCCTATCTCCATGAAAATTTTAATTTCTAGGGACCTCTTCCACTTAGAAAAAGACAACGTAAGGTCTTGATCTCCATTGAATCCATTCCCTCTAGTTCCACAGTGTTGGCATAAAACTTTTTAGCTACGAGCTGCTCTTTGGGTATCCCTACAATTCGTATAACGTGGCTCAATGCAGTGATGATTAAGACAAATGTATAATGTGATTTGAAGGACACCTTATCTCATTTGCAGTGAACATTGATTTAAACTAGTGCCTAATGAGATTTCATTTTCTTACTATACTTTGTATTCAAATTAAAAAAAAAAAAAAATCCTTCCTTCCACTTATGCCACAACACCTCTATCTTGGCAAAAAATCACACATATTTCAAGATCATTGGCTTCTTAGGTGGGTTTTATTTAATTCTAGCTATGGAGGCATGTGTTCTTTTAGCCTGAGGAAGAATGTAAGAATCACATGCGTTCTTTCAGAATGAGGAAGAATGCAAGAATAAAATTATATAAGAAAAGAAGTAAGTTTCTCGGTCCTCATTTCCGCATTGAATATTCCATCCATGCTACATAATAGTACTAGTTTCTTGGTGATCCAACCATCATGGATATTGCAATGTATAGTAATTCCATTTTTAAGTGTTCATTAGTACAACATGTGCTCCGTTGAATTATGACATTTGCACTTCCCAGTGATAAGGGATATACATGAATGTATATATCTTCTAATGTATAACCTATGCACATCTATGATGTAATGATTGATCCTAGAAGCAACAAAATATGAGAACTTAACTGCCAATTATGTTCCCATGTAGGAACATCAACAAATCATTTTCTTTAAATCATTCTACTTCGGAGTGGGAAGAGGTGAAATTTTAGCATACCAAGACGTTTAGTGAGAATATAATAATAATAAACAAAAAGAATTAAAAAAAAAAACACTGGAAGATCATAGCCCAAAATAAAATACTCTAGAACAATTTCGAAAGGACCCCAAGCTTGTGGAAATCTGTAAGTAAAAAGAATGCTAACATGTTGTCAAGGAAATCTATAATTAAAAAGGATGTCAAGCTATGATTCAGTCTCAGGCCTCTCCAAGAAAAACGTATATGCCATGTCTCCAATGCATGAGGATCACCATTCTTCCATTAGTATTTTGAGTTTGTACTTGGAACATATGATCAAATTGTCCCTATTAGCAAACTGTCCCTGTTATCAAACTGTCTATTAGCAAACTCTCCCTGTGCCTTCTTATTTGGTGAGCCAAACTCCTTTTGTTTGCATGTATCACAAATTGGGTAGTGAGTGCCACCTTTCATGCTTCCTCTCCTAGGGACTTTTTATTGATGATTTTATTGAGGTGTAGAGGGATTTTCCTCCCCATCGACACATACTCAAAGGGTTCCTTTGTCTTCTGAAACTGCTTGCTTAGCAATCTGATTGACTTGGGATTTGAATATTTTTCTAACATGAAAATAGTGGACTTATTTAAATACATTGAGTAGTAGGACAATTTTATGATAGATGGATTCCAGGCCTTAGGAGGAGGGAGTTCTTTCCTGCTTCAGTGATCTTGTGATTATGTTGGAGTCCTCAACTGAAACTGCTTGCTTAGCCATCTGATTGACTTGGGAGTTGAATATTTTCTAACCTAAAAATAGTCTACTTATTTAAATGCATTGAGTACCAGGACCATTTTATGATAGATGCATGTCACGACTTAGGAGCAGGGAGCTCTTTCCTGCTTCAGTGATCTTGTGATTATGTTGGAGTCCTCAACAATAACTACATCCCTTTGTACAATGCACTTCAGGAACCTGACTCTTTGATACATTGTTAATGCTTCCACTTGTTATTAGTTGCTCGTCCCTATCTCCAAGAAAATTTTAATTTCTAGGGACCTCTTCCACTTAGAAAAACACAACGTAAGTTCTTGATCTCAATTGAATCCATTTCCTCTATTTTCATAGTGTTGGCATAAAGAATTTTAGCTACTCGCTACTCTTTGGGTATCTTTACAATTCGTATATCGTGGCTCAATGTAGTAATGATTCAGACTAGTGTATAATGTGATTTTAAGGACACCTTATCTAATTTGCAGTGAATGTTGATTTAAACTAGTGCATAATGAGATTTCATGTTTCTTACTATACTTTGTCTTCAAATTTTAAAAAAAATTCCTTCCTTCCACTTATGCCACAACACCTCTATGTTGGCACAAAATCACACATATTTCAAGATCATTGTCTTCTTAGGTTGGTTTTATTGAATTCCAGCTACAAAGGCGTGTGTTCTTTCAGCATGAGGAATAATGTAAGAATGACAATTTTCATCTATAATGTACTGATTAATCCTAGGAGCAGCCAAATATGAGAATATACCCCTCGACTGCTAGTTCTGTTCCTAGGTAGGAATATCAAAAATTCATTTTGTTTAAATCATTCTACTTCAAGGAGGGAAGAGGTGAAATTTTAGCCTATCAAGATGGTCAGTGAGAAGATAATAATAATAAACACAAATAATTAAAAAAAAATCGCTAGAAGATCATAACCCAGAAGTTAATACTCCAGAAGAATTTCCGGAGGACCCCAAGCCTGTGGAAATCTGCAAGTAAAAAGAATGCTAATGTGTTGTCAAGGAAATCTATAATTAAAAAGAATGTCAAGCTATGATTCAGTCTCAGGACTCTCCAAGAAAATGTATATGTTATGTCTCCAATTCATGAGGATCACCTGTCTTCCATTAGTATTTTGAGTTTATACTTGGAACATATGATCAAATTGTCCTTGTTATCAAAGTGTTTGTTAGCAATGGCACAATGCAGTGATGATTCAGACAAGTGTATAATGTGATTTCAAGGCACCTTATCTCATTTGAAGTGAACATTGATTTAAGCTAGTGCGTAATGAGATTTCATGTTCCTTACCATACTCTATCTTATAACTTAAAAAAATTCCTTGCTTCCACTTATGCCACAACACCTCCATCTTGTCAAAAAATCACACATATTTCAAGATCATTAGCTTCATAGGTTGGTTTTATTGAATTCCAGCGATGGAGGCATGCGTTCATTTAGCATGAGTAAGAATGTAAGAATAAAATTGATGTAAGAAAATAAGTAAGCTTCTCAGTCCTCATTTCCACAATTAACAGTCCATCCATGTTGCATAACAATACTAGTTAATTCGTGATCCAACCATCATGGATATTGCAGTGTATGGTAATTCCATTTTTAAGTGTTCGTTAAGATACCATGTGCTCCATTGAATTATGAAATTTTCACTTCCCAGTGATAAGGGATATACATGACTGTATATATCTTCTAATGTATAACCTATGCACATCTATGATGTAATGATTAATCCTAGGAGCAACCAAATATGAGAACTTAACTACGAGTTATGTTCCCAGGTAGGAATATCAACAAATTGTTTTCTTTAAATCATTCTACATCAGAGTGGGAAGAGGTGAAATTTAAATCTACCAAGACATTCAGTGAGAAGATAATAATAATAAACACAAATAATTAAAAAAAAAAATCATTGGAAGATCATAACCCAGAAGCTAATGCTCAAGAAGAATTTTCGAAGGACCCAAAGCCTGTGGAAATCTACAAGTAAAAAGAATGCTAATGTGTAGTCAAGGAAATCTGCAATTAAAAATAATGTCAAGCTATGATTCAATCTCAGGCCTCTCCAAGAAAACATATATGTTATGTCTCCAATGCATGAGGATCACCTGTCTTCCATTAGTATTTTGAGTTTGTAATTGGAACATATGATCAAACTGTCCCTGTTGTGAAACTGTCTGTTAGCAATGGCTCAATGCAGTGATGATTTAGACTAGTTTGTAATGTGATTTGAATGACACCTTATCTCATTTTCAGTCAACATTGATTTAAACTAATGCGTAATGAGATTTCAATTTTCTTACTATTCTTTTTATTCAAATTTTAAAAAAAATCCTTCCTTCCACTTATGCCACAACACCTCCATCCTATCACAAAATCACACATTTTTCAAGATCATTGCCTTCGTAGGTTGGTTTTATTAAATTCCAGCTATGGAGGCATGTGTTCTTTTAGCATGAGGAAGAATGTAAGAATCAAATGCGTTCTTCCAGCATGAGGAAGAATGTAAGAATAAAATTGATGTAAGAAAAGAAGTAAGCTTCTCGGTCCTCATTTCCGGAATATCAACAAATCGTTTTCTTTAAATCATTGTACTTCAGAGTGGGAAGAGGTGAAATTTTAGCCTACCAAGACGTTCAGTGAGAATATAATAATAATAAACAAAAATAATTTTAAAAAAAAATCACTGGAAGATCATAACCCAAAAGCTAATATTCCAGAAGAATTTTTGGAGGACCCAAAGCCTGTGGAAATCTTCAAGTAAAAATAATGCTAACGTGTTGTGAAGGAAATATACAATTAGAAAGAATGTCAAGCTATGATTCGATCTTAGGCCTCTCCAAGAAAACTTATATGTTATGTCTCCAATGCATGAGGATCACATGTCTTCCATTACTATTTTGAGTTTGTACTTGGAACATATGATCAAGCTTTCCCTGTTATGAAACTGTCTGTTAGCAATGGCTCAATGCAGTGATGATTTAGACTAGTTTATAATATGATTTTGAGGACACCTTATCTCATTTGCAGTGAATATTGATTTAAACTAGTGCGTAATGAGATTTCATGTTTCTTACTATACTCTGTATTCAAATTTAAAAAAAAATCCTTCCTTCCACTTATGCCACAACACCTCTATCTTGTCACAAAATCACACATTTTTCAAGATCATTGCCTTCTTAGGTTGGTTTTATTGAGTTCTAGTTATGGAGGCATGCGTTCTTTCATCATGAGGAAGAATGTAAGAATCACATGCATTCTTTCAGCATGAGGAAGAATGTAAGAATAAAATTGATGTAAGAAAATAAGTAAACTTCTCAGTCCTCATTTCCACATCAAACAATCCATCCATGCTACATAAGAGTACTAGTTTCTTGGTGATCCGACCATCATGGATATCGCAGTGCATGGTAATTTCATTTTTAAGTGTTCGTTAGTACAACTTGTGCTCCGTTGAATTATGACATTTGCACTTCCGAGTGATAAGGGATATACATGGTTGTATATATCTTCTTATGTATAACCAACACACATCTATGATCTAATGATTAATCGTAGGAGCAACCAAATATGAGAACTTAACTGCCAATTTTGTTCCCAGGTAGGAATATCAACAAATCATTTTCTTTAAATCGTTCTACTTCAAAGTGGGAAGAGATGAAATTTTAGCCTACTAAGACATTCAGTGAGAAGATATTAATAATAAACAAAAATATTTATAAAAAAAAAAATCACTGGAAGATCATAACCCAGAAGCTAATACTCCAAAAGAATTTCCGAAGAACCCCAAGCCTATGGAAATCTGCAAGTAAAAAGAATTCTGATGTGTTGTTAAGGAAATCTACAATTAAAAAGAATGTCAAGCTATGATTCAGTCTCAGCCCTCTCCAAGAAAACGTGTATGTTATGTCTCCAATGCATGAGGATCACTTGTCTTCCATTCGTATTTTGAGTTTGTACTTTGAAAATATGATCAAACTGTCCCTGTTAGCAAACTGTCCCTATTATCAAACTGTCTATTAGCAATGGCTCAATGCATTGATCATTTAGACTAGTGTATAATGTGATTTGAAGGACACCTTATCTCCTTTGCAGTGAACATTGATTTAAACTAGTGCGTAATGAGATTTCATGTTTCTTACTACACTCTTTATTCAAATTCTTAAAAAATTCCTTCCTTCCACTTATGCCACAACACCTCTATCTTGTCACAAAATCGCACATTTTTCAATATCATTGGCTTCTTAGGTTGGTTTTATTGAATTCTAGCTATGGAGGCATGAGTTCTTTCAGCATGGGGAAGAATCTAAGAATCGCATGCATTATTTTAGCATGAGGAAGAATGTAAGAATAAAATTGATGTAAGAAAAGAAGTAAGCTTCTCAGTCCTCCTTTCTGCATCGAATAGTCCATCTATGCTGCATAAGACTACTAGTTTCTTGGTAATCCAACCATCGTGGATATTGCAGTGTATGGTAATTCCATTTTTAAGTGTTCATTAGTACAACATGTGCTCCATTGATTTATGACATTTTCACTTCCCAGTGATAACGGATATACATGATTGTATATATCTTCTAATGTATAACCTACGCACATCTATGATGTAATGATTAATCCTAAGAGCAGCCAAATATGATAACTTAACTACCATTTGTGTTCCCAGGTAGGAATATCAAGAAATGATTTTCTTTAAATCATTCTACTTTAGAGTGGGACGAGGTGAAATTTTAGCCTAACAAGACATTCAGTGGGAAGATAATAATAATAAACACAAATAATTGAAAAACAAAATCACTAGAAGATCATAACCGAGAAGTTGATACTCTAGAAGAATTTCCGAAGGACCCCAAGCCTGTGGAGATCTGCAAGTAAAAAGAATGCTAGTGTGTTGTCAAGGAAATCTGTAATTAAAACAATGTCAAGCTATGATTCAGTCTTAGGCCTCTCCAAGAAAACGTATATGTTATGTCTCCAATCCATGAGGATCACTTGTCTTCCATTAGTATTTTGAGTTTGTACTTGCCACATATGATTAAACTGTCCCTATTAGCAAACTATCGCTATTATCAAACTCTTTGTTAGCAAACCATCCCTGTGCCTTCTTATTTGCTGTGCGAAACTCCTTTTGTTTCCATGTATCACAATTTGGGTACAGAGTGCCGCCTTTCATGCTTCCTCTCCTTTGGACTTTTTATTGATGATGTTATTTAGGTTTATAGGGATTTTCCTCCCCTTCGATAGATACTCAGAGGGTTCCTTTGTCTTCTGAAACTACTTGCTTAGCTATCTAATTGACTTGGGAGTTAAATCTTTTTCTAAACTGAAAATAGTGGACTTATTTAAATACACTGAGTAGCGGGACCATTTTATGATAAATGCATGCCAGGGCTTAGGAGCAAGGAACTCTTTCTTGCTTCAGTGATCTTGTGATTATGTTCGAGTCCTCGACTGAAACTACTTGCTTAGCCATCTGATTAACTTCGGAGTTGAATTTTTTTCTAACCTTAAAGTAGTGGACTTATTTAAATGCATTGAGTAGCAGAAGCATTTTATGATAGATGCATGCCAGCACTTAGGAGGAGGGAGCTCTTTCCTACTTCAGTGATCTTGTGATTATGTTGGAGTCCTCAACAATAACTACATCCCTTTCCACAATGTCCTTCAAGAACATGACTCCTTGATACATTGTTAGTGCTTCCACTTGTTATTAGTTTCTTGTCCCTATCTCCAGGAAAATTTTAATTTCTAGGGACCTCTTCCACTTAGAAAAACACAACACAAGGTCTTGATGTCCATTGAATCCATTCCCTCTAGCTCCATAGTGTTGGCATAAAGAATTTTAGCTACTGGCTAGTCTTTGGGTATCCTTACAATTCGTATATCGTGGCTCAATGCAGTGATGATTCAGACTAGTTTATAATGTGATATGAAGGAAACCTTATCTCGTTTACAATGAACATTGATTTAAACTAGTGTGTAATGAGATTTCATGTTTCCTACTATACTCTGTCTTCAAATTTAAAAAAAAAACTTCCTTCCACTTATGCCACAACACCTCTATCATGGCACAAAATCACACATATTTGAAGCTCATTGGCTTCTTAGGTGGTTTTATTGAATTCCAGCCATGGAGGCATGCATTCTTTCAGTGTGAGGAAGAATGTAAGAATGAGATGCATTCTTTCGACATGAGGAAGAATGTAAGAATGACAGGGAAAGAAACTCTCCAAGAAAACGTATATGTTCTGTATCCCATGCATAAGGATCATGTGTCTTCCATATAGTATTTTGAGTTTGTACTTGGAGCATTGATCAACAGCGTAGGTGAAAGAACCTTTAATACAACGAGGTCAAAAGTTAGAACCTCTGCTATGGATACAGGGCAGCAATGAATTATTTGGTTATGAGAGGAAGCCCATCCTTTGATATTAAAACACATGTGATGTTTTCATACATGGATTCTAGATAACTCGTGATAGATTTTTAGGTAACTCCATTCTGCCAGCTCCATGCAAAGGGGCACTTTTCCTTATAGAGAGACTTATTCCAGATGAAATACATCTCTTTTACCCAACTTTCTATCCAGAGCCTGAGATGGTAGGATAACTTTTGTTTCCACTTTAGAGGAATACCCTTTGTTTGATAGTGGGATTTTGATTCATTGAGGCGTGCAAGGAGGTAATTTTCTTTAAAAAAATTTGGTCAGTTAGTGAAGAGATGTAACCTATTCATGAGCATGGAATAATAAAACTCTAATGTATGGATAGGAAGTCTTAGGATGTCTAAATTACTTGTGAGAATGGAAATATTCTTAACTAGATAGCTTCTGTTTCCTCTTTAGAGGAATACCCTTTGTTTAACAATGGTATTTCGATGCATTGAGGCATTCAACAAGGTATTTTTCATTAAAAAGCTTTGGTTAGTTAGTGAAGAGATGTAACGTGTTCATGAGCATGGAATATGAAAACTCTGAAGTATATATAAGAAGTCTTAGGATGTCTAAATTACTTGTGAGAATGGAAATCTTCTTAACTAACTTGTTCATGAGCATGGAATGTGAAAAATTTGAAGTATGGATATGAAGTCTTGGATGTCCAAAATTACTTATGAGAATGGAAGTCTTCTTAACTAAAACATGATACGAAGTGTTTAAGAAAAGTTCTTTTTCTGAAATTGATGCATTGAGGATTTAAGCTTCTGAAATTGATGATGCAAAGGAAATGATGGCATATTTAGTCTCTGTATTTCTATTGAACATTAATTCTCTTTATAGTTATTCTCGGGTTATTGTTTCCTCTAAGGTTGCAACCCTTTCAATCCTCTTTGTTTTGTGAATATCACCAATATAAACATCATTTGTCTTTGCATTTCCTTTACTCATTTGATTTCCATCACCTTACATCGTTAAAGTATTTTTTCCCCAAAAATATTAACATGGGTCAAATTCAATAATATCTAAAAATGAGAAATTTCTTATATTTCCTAAAATGTTAAGGAAAATTTAATTATTTTTTAAATTTTATTTTATGTTTTTATATACTAATTGATCTTGATTTGCGTTCACACTAGGTTATTCATTTTGTGAAGAGTTAGGAGAAAATATACAATTGTAACCATTTTCCCCCATTGTAGAATTATCAAACTAACCAATTTTATATTGCTTAGTATAATTGAGAATAAGATTACATATTATTTAAAAAAATATGTTTTCAATTAATTCCATGTTTTGAATTTATTTTAATTAGAAATGTAAAATCATAAATTTAATTAATTATATGTTTTAATTTTATTTTATTTTTAAATTAAAAATATAAAATCATAAATTTAAATGGTTCAAATTACATTATAATGCACTTAATATTTATAATATGGGTAGCCCTTTCCAAATTTATACTTTCCATTATATATTAAATATTATCCATTAAAATGAAAATAAATATCTACAAATTTTAATAATAATAAAGAATTTGGTATGTTAATATTTTTTTATTAGTAATTCTAAAATTCTTAATTACAATTTTTGAAATTATATACATTTTTCATGTACTATTTATATATATATAAAATTAAAATAATATAACCATATATTTATAATTTCTTTTTATTATCAATTTTTGGTTTGACATTTTTCTAAAATAAAAATATAAAATTATAATTTTAAATGGTTCAAAATTCATTGTAATTCACTTGATATTTATAATAATTATGGGATTTTCCAAGTTTATGTTTTCTACTTTATATTAAATATTATTGATTAAAATAAAAATAAATATCTACAAATTTAAATAATTGCATGGAGAGACTTTAGTCCAACATGAATGATTATATGGGAGACTTTAGCCCAAAGTGAATGAGATGTTATAAGGTTATGTAACGTTATTTAAACTTGTTAATTTAGTCAAAGTACATAAATATAAAATAAAATAAAATAAGAATTATAATTATTAATAATTAAACCATTTTAGATTCATTTTAACTCTAGATTTAGATAGCCTACAAAGGGATCAAATTTCTCAAGGTGCAAGCTTTTCCTTTAGATCCATCTCAACTCTAGATTTAGTTAGAATAGAGGGAATTTTTTTCTTGATGATAATGTTAAGAGTTTGTTCTATTTGCATAGTTTGGGAAATCTTACAAAGACCCAGGATTTCACATGAGTGAGAGAGACAATTTACTTGATGAGGTTTATAAACATGTATATGCATCTCCTAGATGGGAAGGAGAAAGTGGAGGGATATGGAGATGAGTATAAGATTGTTTTGTGTGAGAAATCCATCACAACTTGTTAGATTTCTCACTCTACAATGTTTTTATGTTCTTGAGGTAGTGCTAAAAAGAAATCTAACACATGTCACATTTTCTTTTACATTGTAATGTTGTGAATCTAGCACACATTAGACTTATTTAGTCCTAAAATGTTGTTATTTTCTTGTGTTTGTGCTAGAAGGAAATATAGCACGTGTTAAATTTATTTCAAATTTGAATATGCTTGTGTTTGTGTTGGAAGAAAGTTTAACACAGGCTAGATTTCATATACTCTACAATGTTGTTGTTGGCAACGTGCATGCATTTGTGGTAGACATAAAATCTAGCACTTCCTAGATTTCTCACTCTACAATGTTTCTATGTGCTCGATTTGCACTAAAAGGAAATCTAACACATGTTAGATTTTATTTTACATTGAAATTTTGTTAATCTAGAACACATTAGGCTTATTTAGTCCTACAATGTTGTTATGTTCTTGTGTTTGTGCTTGAAGGAAATATAACTTGTGCTAGATTTCTTTCAAATTAAAATGTGCCTGTGTTTGTGTTGGAAGAAAATTTAACACAATCTAGAATTATTATACTCTATAATGTTGTTGTTGGCAATGTCCTTGTATTTGTGTTAGACATAAATCTAGCACTTGTTAGATTTCTCACTCTAGAATGATTCTATGTTCTTGAGTTTGCACTAAAAGGAGATCTAACACATGTTAGATTTTATCTTACATTGCAATGTTGTTAATCTATGACACATTAGACTTATTTAGTCCTAAAATGTTGTTTTGTTCTTGTGTTTGGCTATAAGGAAATATAGCATGTGTTAGATTTCTTTCAAATTTAAATGTGCTTGTGTTTGTGTTAGATGAAAATTTAACACAAGCCAGATTTCTTATACTCTACAATGTTGTTTTTCGCAATGTGCTTGTATTCATGGTAGATATAAATCTAGCACTTGCTAGATTTTTCACTCTACAATGCTTCTATGTGCTCGAATTTGTGCTGAAAGGAAATCTAACACGTGTTAGATTTTATTTTACATTAAAATGTTGTTAATCTAACACATAGTAGACCTATTTAGCCCTACAATGTTTTTATATTGCTTGTGTTTGTGCTCGAAGGAAATATAACATGTGTTAAATTTCTTTCAAATTAAAATGCTGCTTGTGTTTGTGAATGGAAGAAAAATTTAAACAAAATCTAGAATTCTTATCTCTACAATGTTGTTGTTTGGCGATGTGCTTGTATTTGTGGTATACATAAATATACCACTTGCTAGATTTCTCACTCTACAATGTTTCTATGTGCTCGAATTTGTGTTAAAAGGAAATCTAACACATGTTAGACTTTCTTTTACATTGCAATGTTGTTAATATAGCACACATAAGACATATTTAGTCCTACAATGTTGTTATGTTCTTGTGTTTGTGCTTGAAGGAAATATAACATGTGTTAGATTTCTTTCAAATTAAATTGTGCTTGGGTTTGTGTTGGAGGAAAATTTAACTCAATCTAGAATTCTTATACTCTACAATACTATCGTTGGCAAGGTGCTTGTATTTGTGGTAGACATAAATGTAGCAAATGTTAGATTTCTCACTCTACAATGTTGTTTTTGGCAATGTGCTTGCATTTGTGTTAGACATAAATCTAGCAGTTGCTAGATTTCACACTCTAGAATGTTTCTATGTGATTGAGTTTGCACTAAAAGGAAATCTAACACATGTTATATTTTCTTATACATTGCAATGTTGTTAATCTAGCACACATTAGACCTATTTAGTCCTAAAATGCTATTACATTCTTGCGTTCGTGCTAGAAGGAAATATAACATGTCTTATATTTCTTTCAAATTTAAATTTGCTTGTGTTTGTGTTGAAAGAAATTCAGCACAAACAAGATTTCTTATACTCTACAAGGTTGTTGTTGGGAATGTGCTTTTATTTGTGGTCGACATAAATCTAGCACTTGCTATATTTCTCACTCTACAATGTTTCTATGTGCTTCAGTTTGTGCTAAAAGAAAATCTAACACATGTTAGATTTTCTTTTACATTGTAATGTTGTTAATCTAGCACACATTAGACTTATTTAGTCCTAATATGTTGTTATGTTCTTGAGTTTGTGCTAGAAGGAAATATAGCACGTGTTAGAATTATTTCAAAATTAAATGTGCTTGTGTTTGTGTTGGAAGAAAATTTAACACAAGCTACTTATACTCTACAAGGTTGTTGTTGGGAATGTGCTTTTATTTGTGGTCGACATAAATCTAGCACTTGCTATATTTCTCACTCTACAATGTTTCTATGTGCTTCAGTTTGTGCTAAAAGAAAATCTAACACATGTTAGATTTTCTTTTACATTGTAATGTTGTTAATCTAGCACACATTAGACTTATTTAGTCCTAATATGTTGTTATGTTCTTGAGTTTGTGCTAGAAGGAAATACAACATGTGTTAGAATTCTTTCAAATTAAATTGTGCTTGTGTTTATGTTCGAAGAAAATTTAACACAATATAGTATTCTTATACTATACAATGTTTTTATTGGCAACGTGGTTGTATTTGTGGTAGACATAAATCTACCACTTGCTGAATTTGTCACTCTACAATGTTTCTATGTGCTCAACTTTGTGCTAAAAGGAAATCTAAAACATGTTAGGTTTTATTTTACATTGCAATGTTGTTAATCTGACACACATTAAACATATTTAGTCCTAAAATTTTCTTACGTTATTGTGTTTGTGCTAGAAGGAAATATAACATGAGTTAGATTATTTCAAATTAATATATGCTTGTTTTTGTGTTGGAAGAAAATTTAGGAGAAGCTAGATTTCTTATACTCTACAATGTTGTTGTTGGCAACGTTCTTATATTTGTGGTAGACATAAATCTAGCACTTGCTAGATTTCTCACTCTACAATGTTTCTATGTGCTCAAGTTTGCACTAAAAGGAAATCTAACACATCTTGGATTTTATTTTACATTGCAATGTTGTTAAACTTAGCGCACATTAGACTTATTTAGTCCTAAAATATTGTTATCTTCTTGTGCTTATGCTAGAAGGAAATATAGCATGTGTTGCAATTCTTTCCAATTTTAATGTGCTTGTTTTTGTGTTTGAAGAAGATTTAACACAAGTTAGATTTATTATAATCTACAATGTTGTTGTTGGCAACGTGTTGTATTTGTGGTAGACATAAATCTAACACTTGCTACAATTTGTAATCTACAATGTTTCTATGTGCTTGACTTTGCACTAAAATGAAATCTAACACATGTTAGATTTTCGTTTACATTGCAGTGTTGTTAATCTAGCACACATTAGACTCATTTATTCCTACAAAATTGTTAAGTTCTTTTGTTTGTGCTAGAAGGAAATATAACATGTATTAAATTTCTTTCAAATTAAAATGTGATTGTGTTTGTGTTGGAAGAAAATTTAACACAATATAGAATTCTTATACTGTACAACGTTGTTGTTGGCAACGTGCTTGTATTTGTGGTAGACATCAATCTAGCAGTCACTAGATTTCTCACTATTGAATGTTTCTATGTGCTTGAGTATACACTAAAAGGAAATCTAACACATGTTAGATTTTATTTTACATTGCAATGTTGTCTAGCACACATTACACTTATAGTGTCCTAAAATGTTGCTATGTTCTTGTGTGTGCTAGAAGGAAATAAAGCACTTATTATATTTCGTTCAAGTTTAATTTTGCTTGTGCTTGTGTTGGAAGAAAATTTAACACAAGTTGGATTTCTTATAATCTACAATGTTGTTGTTGGCAACATACTTGTATTTGTGGTAGACATAAATCTAGTACTTGCTAGATTTCTCACTCTACAACGTTTCTATGTTCTCGAGTTTGCTCTAAAAGTAAATCTAACGCATGTTAGAATTTCTTTTACACTACAATGTTGTTAATCTAGGACACATTAGACTTATTTAGTCCTCAAATGTTGTTATGTTCTTGTGTTTGTGCTAGAAGGAAATATAGTAGGTGTTAGATTTCTTACATATTTAAATGTGCTTGTGTTTGTGTTGGAAGAAAATTTAACACAAGCTAGATTTCTTATACTCTACAATGTTGTTGTTGGCAACGTTCTTGTATTTTTGGTAGACATAAATCTAGCACTTGCTGGATTTCTCACTCTAAAATGTTTCTATGTGCTCGAGTTTGTGCTAAAAGGAAATCTAACACATGTTAGATTTTATTTTAAATTGCAATGTTGTTAATCTAGTACACATTAAACTTATTTAGTCCTA
>APFE031048834.1:9726-60360 GCA_000404065.3 Pinus taeda | reverse complement strand
GGTCTGTACAAGGTGTTGCAAAAGATTGGTACTATGGCATACAAATTAGAGCTTCCTGTAGCTTCTCGATTGCACCCAGTTTTCTATGTCTCATGTTTAAAAAAGGTTATAGGCGATAAGCTCCCAGTTCAAACAATATTGCCAGAACTTGACGAAGAAGGAAAAATTATATTCGAACCAGAAGCAGTCACAGAAACAAGAACTGGACAGCTACGGAATCGATGAATTTCAGAGTATCTTATCAAGTGGAAGAACTTATCTGCTGAAGATTCCATATGGGAGGATGAGAATTTTATACAGAAGCATCTAGAACTACTCAAGCGTTGAGGAAAACACTTTTTTGGAGGAGAGGGGCATGTTGGGTCCCTATAATACTAGTGATTACCCCATTACGATTGTAGTTGTACCCCTTATTAATATTGCTGTGCCCCTATTGTCCCCACATTGTTATTACTGTGCCCCATAGAATCCCTCTATTGTTATTTTTGTGGCTTTATATTACTATAGTTAGGTCGGCTGGGTTATATTGGGACTCCTTAGGCTCCTATATATAGAAAGGAGGTTTTCTCATTTGTATCATCCAAGAATTGTTCATTTATGTAATGTAAAGGAGGTTTCCCCCTCTAAGAGGCTAAATTCTAAGGCATTGATCTATCTTTTCTTGAGCTGTTTTCATAACAGTTTTTCTAGGAAATATGGATGTGTTCATGCTAAAATTAATTCTAGCACATGCTAGATTTCATTCACCTTACAATGTTTTTTTTGACAATATCCATGTGTTTGTAATAGAAATTAATCTAGGATGCGAATATTTCTTTTGCTTTGCCAGATTCTTGTTGGAAATATGCTTTTGTTCATGTTAGAAGTAATTCTATCACATTCTATATTTCTTTCACCTTGCAAAGTTACTATGTGTTTATCTTTGTGCTAGACAAAGATCTAGAAGAAAATCTAATGATCGCCATAGTTAATTTTCTTTCATTGTGTTTTGCTATTATTTTATCTAAAGCAAACTAAGAATATACATGACTATAACAGATAAATTTTTTGTATATATGTTGTTGTTTTAGTCTATACATTGTTTCTATTTATTCAAAATGTAATGTCTTTTGGAAATGTTCTTATGCTCGTGATAGAAGGAAACCTAGTACATGTTTGTTTTCCTATATTCACGATTAAAAGAACATAAAAAATTATCTGGGGGTGCCCTTTTTCTAACCTTGATTAGCTATTATTGTGGGGTATACACTTGTTATTTTTCTTGTTCATTTTGTTACACATATAATTATGTGAATATTTATAGTATTTATAAATTCATATTTTCTTCAATAATTCGAAACTATTATAACAATTTTTTACTTTATTTTCAGATACCATGGACTATGAATCTACTGAGAATTCAAAGGAAGCATCCAACGAAAAATAATGTTCAAGAAACATGACACCAAATTCTTTAAATGGTTTGACAATTTTAGTTTATGCGTTCTTAAAATTGTTATACATTGTGTTAATAATTGGTTGTTGATTAATAAAACCCATGGAAATAGCCTTAGGATTGGGGTTTTAACGAGGACAACCTATACTAACATGGGAATTTTTTTCGAAGAAATTTTAAATCTGTGATAACTTTTGGTGTCACATACAAAACTTTCATAACATATGTATTCATTTTTTATTGTGTGTGTAAATGGAAATCATGTATTATAAGGTTGTTTAATACTATTTGTTATTTCATGTCTTCCATTAAATTTTTCTTTCTAGAAACCGTGGAAATTGGTGGGCGTGAAATTCGAAGTAAAGTAGCGAAGACAAAAAGAAAAACAAGTGATATACAAATGATGGCCCCCAACTGGTATGGTGGTTTTATATGTTATGTACTCTTCTAGAAATGGTTGGATTAGGTAGTTTCTTTTCTTAGCAGTTTTACCTAGGTGATAACTTTTGGTGTCATATAGTAAACCTGCATAGCATATGTACTCATTTATTATTGTGCATGTAAATAGAAATCGTGTATTATAAGGTTGTTTAATAATATTTAGTATTTCATGTATTCCATAATTTTTTTCTAGAAACTACAGAATCTGGTGTGCCTAAAGTTCAAAGTAAAGTAGTGAAGAAAAGACAAAAAAAAGTGATGTACAAACATTGCCTCCTTCAACTGGTATGGTGGTTTTATATTTTATGTACACTATCTTGGAAATGATTAGATTAGGTGTTTTTTCAGTATTTATAAGAACATTATGTGACAATATTTGAAATTATATTTTCATCTTGATTAATGCAAATATTTTTTTGCTATTATTTGCAGAATTGGTTTGCCCAAAATCAAATGAAATGTTACAACCATCACTTAAGAAAAAGAAACGTTATTCAACTCAAAAGGAATTATTAATAACACCTTCTACTTCTACTTTTGAAATGATTAAAAAATACAATACAAATAATAAATATGAGTTCCTGTAAGATTGGTACATCCAAATAGAAACTCCCATGAATATGTTTCTTGATATTTACCTATTTGGATCAACAGATGGAAACAAACCAGAGATATTAGGAATAATAATTCATTGTTATGCCTGCAATGAAAATGACATTGACTTTCAAGTGGAAATTATTAAAGAAAATGAGGTAAAATTAATTTCATGTCAAGTGGAGTACACAAATTTTAGACCAGATGTGATAGAAGCTTCAAGTACTGATTCAAAAAATATGATAAAAATTTCAATGTTCAAGTTTGATAACTTTGAGAGCTTCTCTAAATCTGGACCAAATAGTTGTGAAAATCTTTTAAAATGCATCACCATCGTTCTGAGATATCACTATGTAAGAAGTTAAAAAACATCATGAGTACTTCTTCATTTACAAAAAAAAGCCAAAATTTTTGATAAAGTACCAGATGATAAAATTGATTCTCAATTACTTGCTTTGAGAAGAGTATTTTTATCTGATTTGGAGGAGAACATAAAAGAAAGTGATTTCAAGCCCACTATAGAATTTCAAAAAACTAGGAAAGTTGAATTTGAGAGAACTAACCTTGTAAATCAATGTGATGAGATTCATGAAGATTTCAAGCATTGCTATCTATTTTCAAACTCCTTTAATAGAAAAGTGGTTATTGAAACATGTAAATAAGCCCCTAAAGTGTTCAAATTAAGATTAGGAGATGATTTAAATGTTCAAGTGTTAGTGAAATCATTCCTAGAAAAATTTCAAACCTCATTACCTGATGCTCTTCTGATTCCATTTGACATGAATGAGCCTGATCCATTGGTCAACTCTATCAAAATTATAAATGATACAGATCTAAATTCTAAGAATATCAATTTTTGGATAGTTGATGGTCAACATACCATTCAAGCAACGAAATAAATTTTAACAAATCCTAAATATAATGTATCGGTAGAAGCGGAAAAAAAATAAAAATAAAAAAAATCCTATTACTCAATTCTTGCATCCATCAGTTGAACCCACTGAGGTGATCTTCATTTGTTCTCAACTAAATATTGCAAATAAGGTATTCTTCACAACTCCATTTATTGATTGTGTGTGCTTGGCAAGGCATTTCTTAATTGCCAATGACAAATTAAAGTAAAGGAGGATTGGATGTTCTAAGACAGCTGAAGACAAGGTATGTAATTTTAATTATTTTTACATTTAATATTTTATTATTGTATCTACTTTTATTGTAGATAAATGACTAAAGCCGATAATATAAGTCATATTTTCTGATATTTATAATGATTTCTCATTATATTATAACACCTTATTTAGTTTCATTTTTACATTGGATTGTTATCAGTTTATATTTATTATTTTATCAGGTTGATGATGAAATGTTGTGCTCATTCTTTGATTGTCCAATTACAATTTTTTCTGATAAAAAAGTTCTCTTATATCTTGATGAACCTATTTGGGATAAATGGGACATATTTTTAACTATTACCAACTAGGCACATTAAAGTGTTCCCCACGCCAACCTAATTTTGAGAACTACAAGAGAAATAGTCTACACAGTTTGACAATAGCTACTCTTTGGCCCCTTCAGTGATTAACCATGGAAGAAATTGCTTCAGTAGCAGATAAGTTATTCGATGGAACCATCCAGTTTTCTATTCCAATTAATCATCCAAAAAATGCCATAAAATTAAAAGATTATTGTTCTAAATTTAAAACCAATAGAACAATATTGGATGCAATGGTTACATATTGTCAAAGTCATGATCAGAACTTGAATGAGATGACTCTTACCACATTCAACATTCTTGAGCATTATGAAATTAATGATATCATGTTTACCAATTTTTGCAACACAGTGGAGGGGTCTGCTTATGTTAAAGGAACATGTAATACAAATATAGAGTCCCTTTCTCAGCAAGCATGTGGAGTCCTTGACAAAATGATAAATGGATCAACGTGTTTAAGAGGTTGATAAAAATTTTGAATTTGCTTGTCATTTTGGGGGCCTTGATCATTTGTCAACACTTTTGCACACTTTTCCATGTGATTTGCAACCAGCTTACATACTGACCTTGTTGTTTTGAATACACTAGCTTTGAAAAAATAACAATTCAACAAGGGATATTACATTGAATTTTTTCGATTTCTTATTGAAAAAAATGAGTTGAATGACTTTACTATAGTTTTCTTAGTGGAACTTTGGTTTTGTAATGATGTATTCCAGCCTTTGGAAATTTCCATAAAGAACTCCAAGTTCAACTATAAAATGACTAGTGGCATTTATGAATATAAGTCCCAAAACAATTATAGTTATGATATAGTTTTTACTATACATTTCTATACTTCAGAATTAAAAATTTTGGAGGCTATAAAATACGCTCACACATTTGAAGAGACATTTGATGAAAATGAGAGAGATTATGATTTTTGGGTGGATTTAGTGGAAAATCACCAACAATGTAGTGATGCAAAAGTGGTTATTTCTCTTTATGCGGGGAAAAATTTAATCAAGGCTTGTTGTACATATGGAAGAATAATTGCATGTGTTGCGCAATTAGAGTCACAAAGGAAAATCGTGTTAAATAATTACAAATCTTTTCAACTATCAAATCCAATATCCACTAACTTCTTGGAAAATTCAGGTACTACAATTCATTTATTTATTTTCTTATAATACATTGGATATTATTTTTTTCATATTTCTTAATTGTTAAAGTGTTCACTAGAATGCTAGTGATGAAGATTCTAAAACAGAGAATGGTGGAAGTGGGAAGAAACAAATTAATCAACATAGTGCTTATGTTGTTGAAAAAAGTATGGAGATGGAAATAGGAGGAGAGGAGGAAGTTATCATAACAGGTACAAAATTCTATGGCTATTTGCAATGATGGAATTTCGTATTCAATGGGTAACACTGCTTCCAAACTATAAACTAGTTGAAAAGGAGTGAAACCATTTGACATTTTTATTGAGGTTCGATATGCCCAAAGTGCTAAAAATAACATGTTATGTCAATTTAACCTATCAATACCAATGATTCGTTGGATCATAGTGACTAGAAATTTATTGATAGCTTCGACCAAACCATTAGCCTATGGGTAATATGGAGTAGAACTATCATGACGCAGGCCAAGTTGATCTGTCAAGTCAGTCATCATGATTTTTTGAAAATGACTCCCATGATCAGTAATAATAGCTTGAGGAACACCGTATCTAGTAATTATAGGATTGAAAATGAAAATTGTAGCAGTTTTGCCATCTGCTGAAAATGTAGCCATCGCCTTGGCCCACTTAGTAAAATAATCTACCGCAAGGATGATATACGCATGCTCCCTAGCCAAGTGAGGGTTACATGTAATGAATTCAATACCCCACTTTGTCAAAGGACCGACAACAATTATTAAGTGGAGAGGAGTGGCTGGAGCACACATCTTACGATCAAAAATTTGACAATTGTGGCATTTCTAGACTACATATATACAATCTTTGAATAACGATGACCAGAAATAACCAGCACTCAATATCTTTTGGGTTGTGGCATACCTAGACATATGACCGTCACATGCTCCAGAGTGACAATCATTCAGAACCTTTTTAGCTCCTTCATGAGTTAGACAATGTCGAAAAATAGAATCTGCGCCATGACAATAAAGTGTATCTCCAGTAATATTGTATTCTTGGGATTGGAATCATATTTTCCGTCATTGAGATTGTGAGATTTCAGGCCGAAAAGATTGGGTTTGGAGATAAAAAATAATATCTCCATACCATGGGTCAAGAGTACTGATAAGAAACAAGGATTCATCCGTAATGAGTTCTTTTGCCACAGTTTCAGTATCGGTACGTAGGAAATCACACATCAGTTCCACAAAAACCAAAGATTTCTTTGCCTTAGATTTTTCAAACTCCAAGTCAAATTCCTGCATGATAACTATCCATTCGGAATACTTGCCCCCTAGAAATTGTTTGGTCAAGATATACGTCATTGGGTTACAGTATGAAATTATCGTGGTTTTGCGTAATAAGATGTAGTGACGAAATATTTGGACAGCTTGAACAACTGCCAAGGCCAATTTCTCCACATGCGAATATTTAAGCTCAGTCAGATTCAGGGTTCGACTAAGATAGTAAATGACATGTTCACTGTTGAATTCATTTTCCTAAACTAAAACAATCCCAATGGTGGAATGAGAAGTGGCAAGGTACAAAAAGTAATCCTGGTTGTAGTTGGGAGGATGCAATAACGGTGCATGGGTCAATGCGTATTTAAGTGCATCAAAAGACTTGTCAGCTATCTCATCCCAAAAGAATGGAGTATTCTTCTTAAAAGACCTGGTAAAACCTTTCGTTATCTCGGCGTAGTTAGGAATGAAACGACGTAAAAAGTTTTCTTTCCCTTGCAAACTTTAGAGTTGGCGAAGAGTCGAAGGAGGAGGTAATTTGAAAATAGATTCAACCTTCGAGGGATCGACCCGTTTCTATATAGAAAACACATTTGTGTGGATTCAGTATAATTCTATAATGCCTACATCTCATAAAGATTGCTCATAAATGGTTGAGATGATTGGCCCTTCGTAATGAATGGGCAGGTAAATCATCGAGATAAGGTTGCACAATGTGCTTGTTGTCATGAAATGCATAAGACATAGCCCTTTTAAAAGTTGCTTAGGTGTTGTTCAATCCAAAAGGTAATTTGCAATAAGCAAACATCCCCCATGGAAAAATGAACGTTGTTTTAGATTGATTAGTAGGGAGTATGTTGATTTGATTGTAACCAGAAAAACCATCCATAAAGGAGAACATTTCACTGCCGGCACAATCATCTATAATTTGATCGATATAGGGAGTTGGATAATTGTCTTTAGGACAAGCTCGATTAATATCCCTATAATTGATACATATTCTTATCGTTCCTTGCTTTTTTTTAACAGGAACAATATTTGATACCCAATATGTTAAGGGAATTAGATAAATGAAACTTGCACGAAGTAATTTCTTAGCTTCCGCTTTAATAGCACCAGCTTTTTGTGGATCTATCTGATGCAAACGTTGCTGGACAGGTTTAGCATCTGGGTAAGTTTTAATTTCATGGACAATAGTTGATGGATTGATTCATGCATTTGTTCATATGACCAGGCAAACACATCGCAGAATTCTTGAAATAGGGCTTTATAAGTTTGGATTTCATCGTCTGTACAGGAAGCACCTATATGAATCTTTTCAATAATTATGGGTTTAACTAAAATGTCAATAGGAACCATTCGAGAAATATTTCCCAAATTTAACTCAGAATCAGGATGTTGCAATGGATTCTGTGGTTCTTTGACATAATCAGTGGTAAAAATAGATGAAAGATCATTTTCAAAATGATCAAGATCAGGTAAAAATGAAGATCGATGTTGAAGATCTTCCCATGGTAAATCATCAACAGACAAAAGTTCACAAATCTGCTCATCAGTATGAACAAGATCAAAGAACATTGTTGAAGCTGAGGTTGATATTGAAAGTGACTCCCCATGCACCACATTCATTAGATTAGTTTCGGTTGAACAAGAGCCAAAAAACAACTGTACAACTTGATATGAAATTTCAAAGGGACTCAAAGGCATCATCTTACTAAATGAATCCACCTCAGAATCGGAAGGAACGATCCAAGGATAATCAAAAGAAATAGTGTTCGATAAAATCATATGAATAGTTGCAATAGAAGGCGATACAATAGGAGGAGGAAAAGAAAAAGTTCCTAGTAAACCACAATCTTTAATCAAACCTACCCTAACATACTTGTAAGGGATATTTGTTTTACTAACATGTTGAATACTATCTGAAGAGGTTGGGTCGAATGAAAAATATGTCAGCTAGTCTATGGTAACGATCTTTCCATTATGAGGAAACTTGATAAGCTGAAAGACCGATGAATCAATGGTAGTCTTGGTGTAAGACCAACTGCAACCCAGGAGAAGGTTCTAATCTAGAGGGGCATCAACAGCTTCCACATCTAGATTTATAATTTTGCCTTCAACCCCTATAGGTAAATCCTGCAAAATGCCAAAAGGATGGAACCCTCGGCCATCAAAAGCCTTTAGAATTGTCGGGGATTGATTAAGTGTCAAAGAACCAAGCGATCTCCAACACTAGATCGACATAATACATGTAGAAGCTCCCCTCATCAATCACAGTCTGAAAGCAAGGTCTGGTTTTTACTAACACTGGAATCTGGAAGGCCATTTGATGAGGTAGGCAGGGTGTACTATTCTCTAAATCAAAGATTATAAGGTTTGAATCCTGAATATCAACAGCTCCTATAGCCAACAATAGTAATTTACGTTGTGCTAGGCATGATTGAAGCACCTCCAAAGCCGACATTGTTGAAGGGGAAAATTGACTTTTGAGCAGCTCTCGCATGTGGATTGAAAATTGACTTCCGATGTATACCTTTAGCAGGTGGTTTGATTACTAAGTCACGGTTGGGTTTCTTGATCTGTAGCGAATCAAAACTAGAAGGAGTTGAAGTTGATGAGTTTGAATTAGAAGATTCTGCTTCTTTACCAGCAACAAGATTTTTACTACCATAATCTTGTGATCACATTGCAATCCTGACCTGAGACATCCTCATAATGGGTTCTTCTAAGGCATTTGAGGAATAATTGATCATCTTAATATCTTGGCTAGGAAAAGGATCCTTCAAGACAGCACGCGCTTGAGAACCTTTGACGATTTTCAAAACCTCGGCTCGATGTGGGCAGTATCTTGTAAAATGCTCCTCATCACAAATGAGACAAGGATAGTGAAGTTTACGTTTCTCGTCAGTAGATTCATTTTTATCTGATTTTTCTTTTGCTTTTTGTTTATTTTTCTTCTTCCCCTTCTTTTTACCACCAGATTTTTATTTGGTCGTAGATGGTTCTACGACATGGATATCGGTAGGAATTTTAGCAAAAGAGTCTCCTTTCAAGGAATCTAGTAAAGTTATAATAGGATAAGAATTCTTTGAAGATTTATTCTTGTTTTTGGTACTAATTGAACCAATCATACCATTAGCGGCACGATACCTTGAAGGAGCTACAGTTATTTGATTGTGTTTCAGAAGGTTGGGGATTTTTTCATGTAAAGTACCTGACTGCATATAAACGAGGATAAGGTATTGAGCCTGAGCAATTACTTGCTCTTCAATAACAACTTCTGCCTTAGCTACATCTACAATGATTTTAGGCAATAATGATTTAACAAACCATTCTACTAAGATTTGATCCGGAATAAAAACTTTCACTAAACGTCGTCTACGTCACCATTCATGAATATGATCTAAAATATATGTGGACGTTGATTTTTTTAATGAAGTTAATAATTTCGTGCCATTGTTGTATCTGATAGGAACTGAAAATGAGTTAAGAAAGAAGTGGCTAACTGACTAAAATTATAAAGAGAGCCTCGTGGTAACTCGATGTACCATTTTGCAGCAAGACCGATTAAAGTGCATTGAAAAAGACGTAAGCAAATTGAATCATCAATAATGGAATTAGATGTACATCAGGGGTGATAAGTCATCACATGATTTGACAGATCTTCTCCTGACTTACCCTCAAATTTTGGGATATCACTGGGCAACTTATTAAGCATTTGTTATAGACATTTTTGGGAACTTCAACCCCAATCACAAATGTCCATAAAATGAGGGCTCCTAAGTCCCTAAAAGGGTTGCTTCACTGCCCAAAGGAACAAGGTCAACTGATTACATAATCTCCCATAATTTCTCCACTGAAAATTGCTCATAAATGGTCAAAACTGGACCATACTGAAAGCTCCATGCAGAGGGTGCAATGCATATCACCTTCCCAATGTACAATGTGCAATGCATACTATGTTGCTCCTCTGTAGGGTGCGATGGTCGGGAATAGACAAATGGCAGGGACCAAAATGCGAGGTGGAAGATCATGGAATCTTCCAGAAGCTTTCCCTCTGACACTTGCCACTCCATTTTCGACCAGGGATGAGTAAGAGATCTTCATTCTCCAAGTGGAAGCAAGAACTATCAGAGAGAATACAATAATCAAGATCCCAAAAGATGACTCACCTCTCTGTAATCATCTATATATGGATCCCTCATCACAGAGATCCCAGAGGCTAGAATTTTGTAATCTATAGAGAAGTGCTGTCAGTATTATTGTGTACATTCACAGTGTTGGGTGATTTTTCTTTGCTTGAGGGGAAAGAAGGGATTCTTAGCTAGAGGATGGTGCTGGGTCAAAGCTGCTCATGGTTGTAATCCTCTTGCTACTTTTATCTTAATAAAGCTATTCTTGTTTCCTTCCATATCCTGGTGTACTTGTTTATATATGCTTGTATATGGTTAATGTACATCTGATCCTACATTATTTGTGAATTTAGATCCTTGTTTCTTGTATAGTAGTATGTTGTTGTGATTCTACAGGTCCTTTTGAAGCTGAGCAAACAAAGAGCAGGCAGCAAAACTCTATCGAGAAGGAGAGGGAATCGAGCGCAAGACTCAGGTTGGCCCTCTTGGTTCTCCTCTCATCTATTTTCATAAAAGGAATCAACAATAAACTTTGATTGTTTGTTTCTAAGATAGCCACACATCTTAGTGGGAATAGTAGCATCCGTGTGGACACTATTCCCATATAACAAAATGTCGACTCCACCGGGGAGTGACTAGATTACTTGTTAGCCTATCTATCCTTGTTTCTTTTATAAACATACAGACGAAGCCTGAAGTCCAGTCAGCTAGACTTTGAACTGCATTTGTCATACAAATGCAAAGTAGATCAATGTTGCTTTAGTCAATCTCCGGGTTTTTGTTTATAAATTAAACAATAGATCTGCAAGCAATCTAATTGCCCTAAGTAGTGGCTTTAGTAACCTCTTAAATCACCCATGTGTTTTTACATACATTGATCAGTACTTATTCAGCTTAAACACTTGAACTAAACTGCAAACTGTGAGTGAAGTCTCATTCAGAGTCTTGTACTGTAACCATCGCACCCTGCCTTCAAGGCAGCCTATATGCATCACACTTCCCGAATGGAGTAACTGTGCTGCATACTGAGTTCACTATGTAACAATTGCGATGGTCAGGGAGGACTAGTTTTACCCTTCGACTGTGGATTTTTCTCACTGTTTTCAGTATTATTCAAGAGTTTTTGCTGTCTATAATCAGTGTGCTTCTTTGAATACCCCCTTCTCTTGCATTATTCTGCCTCCTTAGTGCAAAGAACTATAAACTTTTTTTACGTATTGTGCGTCGTTTTAGTTCTCTTTTGCAAAATATAACATAGTCAAACTGTCGTTTATAGATCTGAAAGTGTCGTAGCTATCGTTTTCAGTTTTAGAAAGAAATCACATTGTTTTAAGATAGCCGATTATATGGTTATCATTGCATAAGACTTGATTTACTAGTTTTAAAGTGTCGAAAAGCAATTTCCATTTAAAAATCACAAAGTGTCTCTCTTGTTTTCATTTCGTTTTGACAAAGAATTTTGTTCAGTACATTCGCTTTAAAAGTATTTCAATTTTGCACATAGTTTTCTTAGTGTCATTTAGACATTAAGGGAACTGAAAACTAATACATGCATGTGCATTTGCATCTTGAATGCTTGGCTTGATTTAGGACTGTGCATATTAGCGTGTGCTTTGTGCTATGTGAAGAAAAGATGCTTGAATTTCTTCCCCTTAGTAGCTAGGATTTTCATTGCTGAAAGAAGATAAAACATCTATCTATCATCTTAGACTACATTTAGGAATTATACATACATCACGTGGTGAACCTGAAAGGAAAACTGCTAAGCAAGATCAACTTAAAATAAATCTCAATGAATCTAACAACACTTTGGAACTTAACGCAACATCTAAAGGTCTAGGCTAGAGACGTATTCCGACGTCGTAAAGCCTGGTAACTATTGCTTTCAGTGCTGGTTAGGTGATTCCTCCACTCTGAGATGATAAGTGCCAGTACGGACTTATGCTCCCACGTATCGTCGCGTATATATTGGGATAGCACTATAGGCTGCATCCTTTATCCTTAGGAAGCCGTGTATGCCACCCTATTGATCGTAATGCACCGAACACAGCATTCAGGAAGACTGACTGCCATACCGAAAAACGTATTCTACAGTTTTACAAAGGATTTCCCTGTGAAGGAAATCCTAGTCCCTTCCTATCTTGGGGAGATGTTGGTCAACCCCATATGGCCACTTTGTCACTTCCAGGATTGACAATTGGCTTGCCAGTCTGGCTCTTCTCTACCTCTGTCATTCAGAATCCCACAATTCCTGAACAGTCTAACCAGCAACTAGACGACAGTAGAGTTGCTTCCCAACCTTCTACTTCATCTGATTCTCCTTCTCCTCCTTCCTCTTCGCCTGACAATGCCGATAAAGCTAAAAGTCAAGTAACTGAGAAGAAGAAGAAGCAGAAAGAGAAAAAGGAAAAGAAGAAAAAGGAACCAAAATCAAAAGGGAACAACCAAGTATCGTCTAACAAAAATCCACACACCGAACAATCAAAACCTAAATCTCCTTACGTCATTTGCAATGGAGACCTCTATCACCAAGATTGTCCCTGCACCCCTCAGATCTTAAGGGACTGGTCTCCTCGTTTGCACCACTCGGTAGCATTAAGCTCTGGCGACCATGTTGAATACTCACCGTTAACCAGTGAAAGTGAAGCACATGCACAGAAAAGGAATCCTAAACTTCCTTGTAAGTTGTGCAAAGGCGATCACGCCATCCACCGCTGTCCCTTCCTTGAAGAGGCTAAAAGAGTTTTAGATAGTCGTACGGTTTCACCGTTACGACTTCCTCCTGGATATCAAAAACTCTTGCCGAGTCCTCCACCAGTTGAAAATTTGGCTGGCCCATCTTTCTGGTCAGCCGAAGCACCTATCGTTGAAAATGAACCTTTGGAATCCATACCAGATGAAAGTCAAAGGGTCAATATGGCAGTTGACCAGGTATTGCCTTCACAGTGTTCATCTTCGAACGATACCATCACTGAAGAGAAAGAGAATGACACTGTTCAAATTCTTTTCATCAACACCAACTCCGATGAGCTTGGGGGCAATCCTCCCATTCCTTTACCGCAGGAAGGAAGTTCATCAGAGTCCTACCCGGCCATCTATTCGGTCCCATCGCCAAGCAACCTAGTGGTTTCCTTCGAGTGGAACCTACTAGGTAGACCCCGTTTACTAGCCAGCGTACCATTCAGAATTATTGTACAAGCTTACAGAATGGTCATGGTTGGTACCATCATCGATGAAGGGGATTTTGTGAGTATCCTTTCCTCAACTGCTTGGAAAGTGCTTGGTTCACCATCGCTTTTGCCTGAAATGAGAAATCTAATAGGCTTCGATAAAGGAACCAGTCAACCTTTAGGGATCCTTCCAAATGTGCCCATTATTTTGAGAAGGAAAATTGTTGACATGAACATTATGGTAGTTCAAGGACCTTTACATTACAATCTACTCCTTGGACGCGACTATATTTATTGCATGGGAGCCATCGTCTCCTCACTCTTTAAAGTAATGTGTTTTCCGCAAGAAGGAAGAATGGTCAAGCTCGTAGACCAAATGTCATTCCCCAGTTCACAGATCGTAAATAGTCAAATGCCATCCCTAAATGGTCTTTTCACGGAATAAATGTCTCATCGGTCTCCAGTCTGTCCACCTGATGAACACGAGTGATTCAGGAAGATGTTCCTAAAACCCAGGGGGCATACACCCTGGTCTGCTTCGGTAGGAAAACTCTGGGTATAGGGTAGGTTTCGGCAAAGGATATATAACTAGTCCGATACCCGTCCGTATAGGAAAAGGGATTAGACTGGATAAGATACCTCCGTTAGAAGGTAAGCCTTTCTCGATAAAACAAATGTTTTATCTGCAAATTGAGGGGTAACCTGGAAACTCTACTCCGCTATACCTTGGGGCATGCAAACCTTTCCGCATGCAAGTGAAGAGCGGCTATTTATTTTATAAATTTGTAGGACCTCTAACCCTTTAAACCTGTAAGGCTAGTCATTTCCTAACTTTCATAAAGAAAGAATCCATGGCAAAGCTTTAGAGATGTAAGCCACCCCAAAATAGCGTCTCGAATGAGACATTTTCATCATATGACTGGTGAGCAATGTTGTCACAGAGTTCAAGCTCGTTAAAAAATAAACTCTCCACGAGCAGTTTTAGCGCATAGTTCATGCTCATCAAAAAATAAACATAAGTCATGAGAAAGTGTTTCTCCCCGCGTTTAAGCTCATTAAAAAATGAACGGGTAAATAACCATTGTGAATGCCTTATCACCAGCTTTTGAGCCTTGGTCGTGTTCTCGCCATCACCTCCACTCTGTTTTTAGGCGATCATTCACCCCCACATGATTGTTTACCCCTTCGAGGAACATCTGCGAAGAGTGATTCTGCTAGCCATCCTTGTAACTCTGCCATGATTGTAAAATTCCAAACCTTACCTGGAATCAGCTGCTACCCAAAACCATCACTCGTTCCTCGAAAACGAGTCTTCTTTAAGCTATTTTCACCTGACTCGTAAAATATGAAAAGATTGCCGACCAATTTGCCTCTCCAGCTCGTTAAAAGGCATCGAAAGTGCTATCCCTCCTCTAGATTTTAATCTTTTTGGACCGGAGGGATTATTACACAAAAATATTGAGCGCTTGTCTTATTCGGCTCGTTAAAACTATTGAAAATTCATCCCTTTTGTATTATTTTACGCTTTTTTAGACTTAAGGGATTATACAATGAAAAAGAATCTTTGGAGTCTTCTTTCTGTTTCTTTCAGACTCTCTAAAATTGAAAGAGGTCGAGTTATCTTTGTTGTTAAACTCGTTAAACTAAATAGCGACAAACTCATCCAACAGGATGAGAATGAGTTTCACTGTCACTAGGCTCGCTAAAATATAGAGACAGGTTCGCCTGAAGGGCGGATTATAGAACAAGCATATGTTATCCTCCTCAAGCTTGACAAAAATAAAGAGGTACTGGTCAGCAATGACTAGGGAAAATTGGGAAGAAAACAAGAAGAAACTTTAATGGTAGCAAGTCACTCTTGAACATGAGACTTTCCTTCTGCATCCATGCCGGGTTGGGCTGTTCCATTCACTGGTCCTCACCATTGGTCCGTCACACCATCCATCTCTGGGGTTAACGCTACCAATCCATTGTCAGTGTCACCGATATGTTCAAGAGAAGTCATTCAGACAATTCACCTGAGTCTCACCCACTCCAATTCATTCATGCTTCATTCCTTCATGACCGCCACCCTGAACCCCCATATCATCAGTTTGTTTTCACCTCCAAAATCATTTGCTTCGTTCTGTGTAGTTGATGTTGGATTCATTAAGGCCCTCCTACGATGGGTCGCTTCTTGTTGACATCAGCTCATTATCCAAGAAGTTGACTTAGGAACAACCCTTTCAGTACTTTGAAACTTGCATGCCCTAATGGCAAGTTTCTCACTTTCGGCAATAGGTTTACATCAATGACCTTCGACCGAGAGATTTTTCGTGGTGTTCGACACCAAGTCCCTTTTTCACACCACGTATATTGTACTATAGTACCTTGAGGGTCATTTTCATTATTGGTGATTCCTCTCGCACCTGTTAACAGCTTACGTCATTGGCTGGTAGTCAGGCGATGTCTTTCCATCTTCGACTCCAAAACATTTTTCACATGGATCGACTTGTACTCCGAGTGAAGATTGGCTGAGTTTAAAGACCTCGGATCTAGTTTCATCCATCTGGGCTGCGATATATTCAGGAATATAAAAATATCCAGTGTACATCATTGCCGAACAGATGATTACCCAAATCAAAGGATGATGTGTCCATATCATCGGTCTGTCACACAGACGATCGTCTGTCCTATGTACATGAAAATGAGTTTATAAAGCTGAGCATGGGAAGTTCCACCTCAGCTAGATCATGAAAAAAATGTTATCATATAATGTATTGTATAGTATCTTATTACAGATCACCTCCCAGCTCAGAAAAACTCCAGCTCCTCATCGTAAAGCATTTCACCCGACATAAAAAACGATTAACAACCTTATGCTTTAGGGGGCAACTGTTATAGACATTTTTGGGCACTTCAACCCCAATCACAAATGTCCACAAACTGAGGGCTCTTAAGTCCCTAAAAGGGTTGCTTCGCTGCCTAAAGGAACAAGGTCAATTGATTACATCATCTCCTAGAAGTTCTCCACTAAAAACTGCTCAGAAATGGTCAAAACTGGACCATACTGAAAGCTCCATGCAGGGGGTACGATGCATATCACCTTCCCAATGTATAGGGTGTGATGAATATTGTTTTGCTCCTCTGTAGGGTGCCATGGTCAGGAATGGACAAATGGCAGGGACCAAAATGCGAGGTTGAAGATCATGGAATCTTCTAGAAGCTTCCACTCTGGCACTTGCCACTCCATTTTCGACCAGGGATGAGTAAGAGATCTTCATTCTCCAAGTGGAAGTAGGAACTACCAAAGAGAAGACACTAATCAAGATCCCAAAAGATGACTCACCTCTCTGTAATCATCTATATATGGATCCCTCATCATAGAGATCAGGAGGCTAGAATTTTGCAATCTATAGAGAAGTGTTGTCAATATTCTTGTGTACATTCACAGTGTTGGGTGATTTTGCTTTGCTTGAGGTGAAAGAAGGGCTTCTTAGCTAGAGGATGATGTTGGGTCAAAGTTGATCGTGGTTGTAATCTGCTTGCTACTTTTATCTGAATAAAGATATTCTTTCTTCCTTCCATATCCTAGTGTACTTGTTTATATATGCTTGTATATGGTTAATTTACATCTGATCCTACATTATTTGTGAATTTAGATCCTTGTTTCTGGCATAGTAGTATGTTGCTGTGATTCTACAGGTCCTTTTGAAGTTGAGCAGAAAAAAGTAGGCAGCAAAACTCTATCAAGAAGGAGAGGGAATCGAGCGCAAGGCTCAGGTTGGCCCTCTTGGTTCTCCTCTCATCTATTTTCATAAAAGGAATCAATAGTAGACTTTGATTGTTTGTTTCTAAGATAGCCACACATTTAGTGGGAATAGCAGCATCCGTGTGGACACTATTCCCTTATAACAGCATTGGCAACCAATACGAAAGATAGTTAATTGGATCGTTCGTAAGGTGAGACAAATCATGTAAATCCAAAGTTGAAATAAAAGGTAACTGATGGTTAGGGTCTCGAAAAACTTGGGTCATAGGACCAGCCCCAGGAGCAGGATATCCAAGATAACTTGGAATTGGATTTGCATTGGCAATATTATATCCTCCCGGAAAACCACGATTAACCTGACCAAACTGGGTTTGTTGAGGTTGCTGATAAGTATATCCAGGGTACGATTGATATTGATTAACTGGGTTTTTGCACAGTAGGACTGAATTGGTACCGTCCCTAGTACAATTGATAAGTGAATTGTGCTTGAATTGTGACAACCATACTTGGACCAGGTTGTCCTATAGGCATCTGAACTGAAGTTTGAAGTATAGGTCCTGACTGTGGGGAAGAGGCTTGAGGATTTGATGCAGGAACAGTAGAAACCAGATTTGCCGATACTTGAGAAGTAGTTGGGGTAGATTGAACAGAAGGTGCAGTAGTTGTAGCAGCAATTTGAGGTGGAGTTCGAGGTGACCAAGGCCCAGGCTGATGAACTACACCAGGTGCAGAAGTTTGAACAGTAGGTTGGATAGGTTACTGGGTTGAACCAGAAACCAAAGGTTGTCCAGGCTGACTCGATAATTGCACATTAGGTTGCAAAGTCTATTGAGATGGATCCCACACCATGTTCATTCCAGGGTATGGACCCATAAAAGGTTGAGCATATTGAGGACCATAACTGGGTTGAGTGAATGGTTGATAATTGAGAGGTACATTTCCAATTCCTTGTACAAATGGTTGACTAGAAGGTGTTTGGAAACCTTGAGTTGGGTATTTACCTTGAGATTGATAACCTTGAGGCACCTACTGAAACTCGGGTTGACGTTGAGGTATATATTGATATTGGGGTTGACCTTGAGGTATGTATTGAGTCTAGGGTTGACCTTGAGGTATGTACTGAGTGTGGTGTTGACCTTGAGGTATGTACTGTCCTAACGGTATGTACTGTCCTTGAGGTCCCCTCCAAGGCGATAACTGACTACCTTCAGGATGCGGATTTGGGATAGTACCAAACATCATAAGAATTTCTTCTACGCTTGACGCTTGAGTTCCATTATTACTAGTTCATATCTCATGTTCAATTGGTCAAGGAGATGCTCCTGAAAAGGTACCAGTGAGTGACTGATACCCCAACGGAACAGAAGGACCGCCATATAAAAATGCTTCCGGTGTCTGGGAAAACATAGATGATTGTCTCAACATATTCAAAGCAGGATAATAACCTTTGGGTGTAGGATGAAAAGGAATTCAAAATGGTGAAAAACTAAGACCCGAGTTTTCTAAAATGTTTGTCAATGGTACGTACCAAGCATCACTCCTAAAAGGACTGTAGAAAATTGATTCACGCTCCCTAACTTCTAAAATCAGTTGATTTTCAAGGAGAATTATATCTTCATCCAGACTAACAAGTTCTTCAATAGAAATGAGTCTAGAAGGAAGATTTTGGGTAATGATACTTCCTACCCCGGGTGAACTAGGACCACTAGAAGTTGGAGAAGCAAATCCTGAAGATGGAGTAGGAGTATGTTCAGTTTCGGGCTCATAAATTTCAGGTTCTTTAGCTAATTCACTAGTAGGGGAAAAACTACCAATAACTTCGGAAAGTGAAATTGGCTCAGAAATATACTCTGTTGTTTGTACTGATAATAAAGATGAACAATTAAAGAAGACTCTTCAGCTTCTGGTGACCCAACTCTACTGTCACTAGGTGATACAAGAGCTCGTAGCCCTTAATCTAGCCTGGTGTATACTTGGGAGGTTTCCCCCGAAGTCTACGGGATTGTCTTGGTAATTCAACCATGATTAAAAATTTAATTACTCACATGCAAACAAAGAAAATTTCAATCAAACCACCTAAATTCTCTAAAGAACCAAACAATTGAATCACACACCTAAAAAATCTAAGAGTTCAAACCACACACAAACAGTAACTTTCCGTACCAAAAACACTAGTTGGTGATGAAATCCAACATCGTAGAATTTGATACAGAAAGGACGGTTGGAACAGTTACCCCGACAACCTGCTTAGTGAAACAGACTGGCACAATTTTCTTCACAAAACCATCTTGAGTGAAGAGAACCCCCTAGAGAGTCCAAGTGGGTCTAGTCGATGTCTACTCCAGGTACAGTGAGACCCATCCTTCACTGTCACCTTAGGAAGTAATCTTAAGTTTATGGATGCTAAGGTTACCAATAGGAACAAATACAATTGGGGGAACAGTCAACGATCTGATATACGTGCAAGGGAAGAGTAACAAAGCTCAATTTTCTTAAAGGTTCCTCGACATGATCAATTCAAGGTTTACCAACAAGTGACCCCAGGCTCCTCGACAATGTTTAACCCGATGTTTACCATTTATATTACGCGCAAATCTTTTATCTTTCCCAATGAGACAGACTTGATTGTCTCAAAGGTTTGGACATGATCTCGTGATTGACTCCTTTAAGAGGAGCTTCCCAGATTATATCAATTACAATTATATTTATTTCCTACCGCAAGATAGAGCTACTTGGTTTTTTTAGCTATATTGGAGAGTTAATTACTCCCTCCTCCAAGATACTAGCCTAAGCTATATTGGTGATAAGAGCCCTAGAAACAAAAGATTGCTAGATAAATTTTAATTAAGCGTTACTTTTATGGGTTGTTTCTTACGTCAATAGGTATGGAAATGAAACTTTGATGGTGTGAAGACTCGACTCCAAAAACACTAAAAAAAGCATCTAAGAATGATAAATAATTTGTTTTTCCTTCAATGAATTTCTAGCTAAAAGAAAGAGTTTGAGAATGCAATTCTTTGAAAAACAAATATTTCTTTTAACGTGTAAATGAAAAGAAAATCTTTTTGTATTTTTCAACAATAACTCAAAATGAGACTACTAATTATGCTCACAAAAAATAATTTTTCTTTTTCAACACTCAAAAACTGCAAAAAAAGATTCTTTCAAAAGAGATTCTACAATTTCTAGAAAACACTCAAAACTACAAAAACTAATCTTGAGATCTAAAAACTTTTTTAAAACCTAATTGAAATAAATGCTTCAAATATTTTTGGGGGCATTTTACTTAGTTATTTAGTAAACTAAGGATTAATTCGTTCAGAATAACAAATCGATCAAAAAACATCCAGCTATGTTTTCTTTTATAAAAATGAAATTCAAAACTTACAACCAAGTTCGTTCAAAGATTTGCAAAGAGAAAACGAAACCTATTTCTCACCAAGGATGGATGTCACAAACCAGTTAGACTCATCAATAAGGAAAAAGGACACTAGGGTGCTTTAAGGTCTCTTAGGCTTCTAATCTTTGAGTCACTACAGAGACCGAGTGAAAACCAATCCAAGCATGTAAAACTTCTAGAAAATCATCTAAAAAAAATACCAATGGAACTTACTCACAAGATATTTTTGAAAAAACACATGCAGGTCTAGGTAGACACTAAAAGACGTAAATGAAACCTAAACCTAGCTGGGAGAAAACATTTTAGGTTTTTCAAAAAATTTCATAGGGCCTGCAGGCTTCCAGAAGAACCAGATGTAGTACTGTTTTGTGCACTAAAGAAATAGTGCAGAGATGTCTGCACTGTCTGTAAAACGAAAGTGCAGTCCCCTTGAAAATTTCAAAAAAAGAAAAAATAATCCAGATCCTAAAAACTACCCAATCCCACACACATCAAGCAAAAACCAAAAACAAGAACAAGTTTCTCAAGTCAAAGACAAACGAAAACCAAAAACCAAATTCAGTTCCCCAACGGAGTCGCCAATTTATTGGTTGGATAAATTGATCTTGCGGACAAGGTTGATCCCCCTAGTATCAAAAGGTATCTAGCAACAGGAAGGACAAGCAAATCTATCTTTCTCTAAACATTTTACGATTCATTAATAAAAACTATAGAGGTGTTTAGGCCCTACCTTAAGTCCAACGCTAGTTTGGGGCAACCATCCTTCAACCATACGAAAGAATTTCCTTTTGAGAACCTGCAATCTCAAACAAGAACACATTAAATAACACCTGCATAGCTAATGTCATAAATCATGTTCATTATGGTGATCAAGGAATCCATAAAATAAACCATGAAACATAGCTTATTGAGAAAAATAAACTTATTTGTATTAACTTTGAAATAGAAGAACCTTACAACCTTTGGTGCCTTGATGTTGTAAAAGCTCTTCCCAAGGTCTAAAACATGAATCTCTTTTACTTTGACAAGCCTCACACTCTTCCAAATGAGTTCAAAGAGGTATGTAATCTCTCCTCACAAAATCTCAATTAGGAAGACTAAGTTCGAGCAGCATTTCACCTCAAAAATATTCAACTTTCAACCTCCCAAGTAACCAACCCAATGCTTCATTTTATAGTGCAAAGGAAGGAGGTTATAGGTCCACCTATGAAGGGATAGATTCCTTCTTCAAAGGGATAAGCTCCTCACATCAAGGGGTTAGTTCCTTAAGATATGGGATGCATGAACCTTACAAGAGTGAACTTTCCACCTCAATATTCCTTCCAGAAGTTTCCAAAAATGACTCAAAGTGTGTTTTTAAGGATATACTTGCACCTTTTTAACTTTTACACGGATCCGCACCCATAACATAGAGACAAAGCGGTCAGGTGCGCAAGGCACATGACCATTAGGTGCAGGACCGCAGGAAATGCTAAGACAAAGTGTGGAACCAGAGTTTTAGATACTTTTGAGGGCTTTCTCTTATTTTCAAGGCTTGATATGTAGAACTGAGGCTTAAAACTTGCAAAGGAGGAAATTATGAGTGGTGATGGACTCACACAGATTGCAGAAAGTCAAAGTGACAATTTTTGTGCAACAAAGGCTATAAAATACACTCACATATTTGAAGAGACATTTGATGAAAATGAGAGAGATTATGATTTTTGGATGGATTTAGTGGAAAAACACCAACAATGTAGTAATGTAAAAGTGGTTATTTCTCTTTATGCAGGGAAAATTTTAATCAAGGCTTGTTGTACATATGGAAGAAGAATTTCATGTGTTGTGAAAAAAGAGTCACAAAGGAAAATCATGTTAAATAATTACAAATCTTTTCAACTATCAAATCTGGTATCCACTAACTTCTTGGCCAATTCAGGTACTACAATTCATTTGTTTATTTTCTTATAATACATTGGATTTTATTTTCTTCATATTTCTTAATTGTCAAAGTGTTTACTAAAATGACTAGTGATGGAGATTCTAAAACAGAGAATGATGGAAGTGGGAAGAAACAAATTAATCAACATAGTGCTTATGTTGTTGAAAAAAGTATGGAGATGGAAATAGGAGGAGAAGGAGGGGAGGAGGAAGTTATCATAACAGGTACAATTTTTTTTTGGTTTTTTCTCTTGATACTTTTTTCAATTTATTTAATTTCCATATTCATAACATTTTTGGATGACTATTATAGGGAATTATGAGATGAATGAAATTAATCAAGACAATGACCATGGAATGATGGAGATAGAAATGGGTATTAATCATTGTAACTCTATCTTTTTTTATTTTATTATTATTCTAAATTATTATTTTTTTAATTGTGATTCGTATCCATTTCATATGTTGATTATAGTTGGAAATAAAAAGAATGAATATAATGACCAAGGTATTGTCCCACATAACTACAATCAAGAAGAAAATATAACATCAGGTACTTATAATTTGTCCACTTGTTTTCCTTATTATTTAATGATTCAATTCATTTTTACAATTCAAAATATTTTATATGTTTAATTTGGAAACGAATAAAGGTGACCAAGATGATGATGAGGTGCAATGTTGCAAATATGAATATAATGTCATATTAGATACTTATAACTTGTCTTCTTGTTTATCTTATTATTCTTCAAACTCAAATACTTGTAACTACCATAAGGTTGTATATTTTTATCATAGGAACAAATAAAAGGGATAAAATTAACAATCAAAATAATGTTTAAGGTGTGTGTGTGTGTGTGTGGCCCTTTTTAAAGGTTGCATTACTAATGTTTTTATTGGTATTGGTATTTGATTGAAGGTTTAATATGTTTACTCGAGGTCATGTCAAGATGATAAAAAAACTTATTGTTTCATCTATAAATATTGAAGAAACCTCTCAAGGTAAGTGTATCATTTCAACAATTTTTTTAGTAACTTTTGTAACATGAATAAAATGGTTTGACTATATTATTTTCCATTGTGTTGCAGCCAAAATAACTGAAAAGAAACTAGTTATTTTTGAACTAAAGGACATTTTCTATCATAGCATTGATGATGAAGCAACAAACAAAGGGCATATTGAGAAAATGGGAGTTGATGTTGATTACATAATAGAGAAAAAAATATTTTGTATTCATCCACATGCAAAATCATTTCTTCAAATGTGTTTCAAAAATGAATCTCTTGACACTGCAATTTGGACAACAGATTTGAAACAAAGCACAACAATATCTCTAAAAAAGTTGGTTTTAGAAACATTACAAGATAACTTTGTGTTTAAGTGGACTGCTTTAGATTGTAAGCCACAAAAGGGACATAAGGTCATTGACAATTCAACGAAACTTATTCACACTAAATCATTGAAAAAGGTGTGGGAAATGCATACTCAATACGATGCAACCAATACTATTATAGTTGATTGTTTAATTGAGAGAGTGAAAGAGAATCCAAAATAAAATGTGATTCTTGCCCCTCCATTCATTGGAGCAAATCAAGTGAATAATTGGTTGATCAATGAGCTATGGAGAATATTGCATAAACTCAACAAGGCTACGGATGTGCGAGATATTTTGAAAGATGTTCAATTACATTTAGAAGTACCTAAGGTTACATATTTCTATATCATGCTATTATAAGTATGACATCATGATTTATTACTTTTATTTCACAACACTAATAAAAGAATTGTTGATTTGGTTTGTCATTACTAAAAATAAAATAATTTTATTTTCCTTATTTTTGGTGAGATGAATGGTCGTTTAATGTTGTCATATAAAAATTTCCCATGCTATATTTTTTGTTTTAGAATGGATTACATTGTATGTAAAATTAATAGGTAATTGGTCTATTTGTTTTAATTAGACCATTACAATTATTTTCTTTAAATGTGGTTTAAGTTATCGTTATACCTCCTACAAATTAGTAATGTGAAGGATGACCCATTACATTCTTATAACCCTTTTTATCCCATATAAGTTGAAAAATTATATTAAGTTGTATGTAGCACCAACAATAAACATACAATTTGCACTAAAAGAAGCACAAAAAAAACTAAGGTAGAAACTCTATAAATTAACATATAATTAATTAGGTTTGAAATTTAAAAATTGTATTATATTGTATGTGAAAATTAATAAAAAATTAGTTTGTTTACTTGCACTAGACCATTGTAATTATATTTTTCAATTGCAATTACATAAATCATTATAAGTTTTAAAACCAATGATTTAAATGGTGGGTAAATGCATTCTTATAATACGTTTATTCCATACAAACTAAATAAAGGTATTAGGGTGTATGTATAAAGTAAACATTTTATTTGTTTGTTCATTTTAATGGGGCAATTGTATTTGTATTTTGTGATACTTTGAACTCATTGTAAAATTACCTTTGCATACAAATGGAAATAGTTCATAATAAATATTAACATCATTTTTAAAATGATAGGTTTTTATGTCCTGAAGCAATGAAGTCTTGAAGTGGAGATATGTTAATATCATACATGTGGTTGCAGTGCAAATGCAGATGGGAATTACTACAAGTCAAAAGACGTTGTTGATATTCGAAATGGAAGGAGTATTCTTCCAATCATACACCAAAGATGAACAAGATTTTCATATTCAAAGAGAGCCAGATTGGCAGTTTGGTGATAGGTCCTATTTTTTAAGGCCTTTTCATTCAGAAGTATTAAAATATTTCTTAAGAAATTATGATGTCGCAATATGGACATTAAATGTCACTGACAAGTACATCTGAAAAGTACTTGAAAAATCAAATATTGGTATAGAGCACTTTAAACTTGCATGGGAAAGATCTCATTGTCATTTGCAAACAAAATTGGAAGCAGACAGAACAAGACAATTTTATGAGAAAAGCTTGATTGATGTGTGGTCCCAATATGGAGATAATGATGAAGAATCAAATGTATTGCTAATAGATACACAAAAGCATACTTCTCAATTCATGGGATATCGATCAAACCACATATTGATAAAATTGTATACAGGAAAAGAGCAAGATACATGGCATATGCAAGTTTTATTCCTGATGCAGGAGCATCTAGTTGACAGGGCAAAGACAAAAGTGAGGGGATATGGTTTCTGAAGAGGACAGAGAGATTAATTCATTGAGTGGAAAAAATACTTGTTTTTTCTTCTCTTATTAAGTTACTTAAAGATTACTATAATAAGTTGTAATTAGGAGGAGTAATAATTAGTTAGTCATTGTTTTCAAACAGTTAAGTTACTATTGTAAAAAGCATAAAGAATGAAAAGAAAATATACTAGACAACCAGACAAAGTTACGTATGAGGAATAAATGATGTAACCAATTGTATAAACTAACAGTAGTTAGGACGGTTTGTAAACAGTGCTATTAAATAGTGAAAAAAAGCACAATACAGGGGTTCGGACTGAGAGATAAATATAGGAAGAAAAAAATACAATTTTCTGTGCACATATATCCCTACAGCGTCCTAATCATTTGTGAAATATTTTTGTATTGAATTACTGTGTAAATATTATCAATGCATGGTCACAGATCTTAAATCAGAAAAGGGACATATTCGAATGCAGAGGTAGTCAAATTTGGAGGAGGAGTAACGATGCCCCTCTATAGGTGACTCCAACAGAATAACCAAATACATAACAAAGAAATCATTTATACAAATTCCTATACACGAAATCAGAGTTTGCGATTCCAGTGCAGAGAACAGCCACTGTAAATCCAGGTATGCGAATTTAAAAAAATAACCAAATTCAATTCCAAGTTGAGTTCATATACAGTCATTAAAATTATTGTTCATTTACATTTTGTGCAAAAGCTTAAGAATGAACCCAGTTCACAGACTTGGGAACCATAGCAATTACCCACATAAACCAAACCCCATAAATCCCCAAACTCATTCCTACGACTCGACAACGGCATTACATGACAATAGAACTTAGCATAGACAGTGGCTCGAGGCCAACAACAACAATACCAACCCACACGCCGTAAGACTCAAGACAAGAAAACCACAAGTAAACAGAACGAGCTACTCGGATTTCATTCGAGATAGTTGAGTGTCCAAGCACTGAAACCCTCAGTCACTCCACCTACAAGGGAAACCAACAAACGAGAGTCAGTTGCAGTGGAACCAAAATGAAGGGGATCAAAACAATTTTTGAATGAGAAAATACTATATAGGGGTTCCGTTTACCTGAAAGACAAGTCGTGACCACCATATCCTCGGATTGTTTTTCTGATCACAAGGAGCCGAAGACGTTAGAACTAGATAGAAAAACAAGTGCAAAGATCTAGCATAGAAGGGGAGCTTACCAGGTAAGTTGCTAGAGGAATCGACGGAGAACGCCACCATTAGTTTGCCAAGACTGTGCATGAATCGAACAAGTACTGAAGAAATGAGACCAAGAACCACATAATCATCAACCAACACATAAGCAACAATAGTGAAAACCCAGGTGACAAATCAAGTAAAGGACGCATAGAGGCAGAGACCCGTTAAAGCCAACACTAGAAAACACAGTAACATTCTAGATACAAGCAGAGAAACAAACCTTACCAGGGTTTCGACAGTTCACCAGACGAACGAAATACTTCCAAAACAAATTCCGAACCAATTGAGCCGTGAATACCATCGAGAGCATGCAACTCCAAGAACTCAGAGCAACAAAACCCTGAATAAGCTAAAGGAACCCACAGTGAAACTGTGCAGACTACTAGGAGCTCGTAGCTCAAAGAACCAGGTGGACAAGCCTCAAACAAATATGAAAGCATCACAGTAAAATCACAGTGAAATTACAAGGGTCGCCGAGAGCTCGCAGAGTGAAGAACCGGGAGAAAACACAATAACTGAATGCAAGGGTGGCAAAACCCTATACCAAGGCGGGGTTTTACAATTCCAAGAAGGGACAGATGTCCGCGCATTACATAACCAACGTACCATTACCGTAGTGCCTTTTAATTGAACTCAGATTGAAAATCAAGTTGCATATATCCGAAATCATGTGATTAATAACATCAATTGACGGTACAACATCAAGTGGGGAGTATCGACGGCGGGACCGCGTGGCCTGGCCCCATCAAGTGGTATCAGAGTAGGAAATTGAAAAAAAAATGGAAGTCCAAAGATGGGGACATGGAAGAGGTGTTCGCAGAGTAGCAGACGAGGGCTTGACAGAAGAGTTGAGATTCCTTACTGCTCGCTTGGAAGCAGTGGAGGTAGGGAGGAGAAGAGACCCAGAACTTGGGGATGATAGTGAGGAAGAAACATCAACTGCTACTGATGGATCAAGAAGAAGCCCCGAAGATAAGACTGTTGAGATCGGTACTATTAGCCAGCAGCAAACCCAAATCTGAGATCCCTAACTATGATGGCAGTCTATCCGCAGATCTTCTGCTGGATTGGGTAAGTGAGTTAGATAAGTATTTTGAAAACAAAGAGATCAGTGAGGACAAAAGAGTTTGATTTGCTGCAACCAAGTTAAAAGGACACGCTGCTTTATGGTGGGATAGTGTCCAAGCGAATAGGAAGAGGATGAACAAGCTACCAATAAAGAAGTGGCTAAGAATGGTGGCAAAACTGAAGGGCAGACTTTTGCCTAAATATTATCAAGTCGAACTTTATCGATGAGTGCAGAATTTAAGGTAGAAAGGTATGACCGTAAAGGAATACACAAAGGACTTTTCTCATGTAAATTTTTGGGTTGGTTATACTGATGATACTCCAGAGAAGACAACGAGATATGTGAATGGCTTGAGGCTAGAAATACTGGATAAGATCAGTATTCTCTCTCCACGAAATATAGAAGAAGCCTTTCAAAGTCATGTAAAGGCTGAAGAAAAAATTAACAGGAAACAGAATAATAGGAGAGGACGAGGAAATGGAAAAGGACGACAACAGTCCTATGGCAGAGGGAGAACTACTACCAATAGCAAGGGAGGCAGCAGCTCCAGAACTTGAGAGACAGCAGAGAAGGGAGATAGCACTAGAGGAGGTCATCCATATCAGCAGGGAAGAGGAAATGGTCGTGGAACAGGGACTAATTTCCAGTGCTACAGGTGCCATAAGTGGGGGCACAGATCCTTTGAATGCTCAGAAGCCGAGCATGCTGGCGAGAGGGGATCATTTGTTGCACAGCCTGAGGAAGCTGAAGCACAACCCTGGGAGGTAGAAAATGTGGTAGAAATAGGAGACAGCTGAGCAGACCCAGTGAAAGGCACTATTCCAAAAAGTTTGCAAATCACATGGAAAGTGTTGTAAATTCATCATAGACAATGGAAGTACAGATAACTTAGTTGCCACCGAGATGGTGGAGAAGCTGGGATTAAAGCGGCTTAAGCATCCCACACCTTACAAGGTGTCGTGGCTACAGAAAGGCCACCAATTATTAGTTGATGAACAATGCAAGGTTGAATTTCACATTGGAAAATACCAAGACAAGGTTGTCTACGATATCATGCCAATGGACGTATGCCATATACTGCTAGGGAGACCGTGGCAGTATGACCGGAAGGTGACACACGAGGGAAAGACGAATTGTTACAAATTTGTTAAAGATGGAGTCAAACATATTCTTGTACCCATCAAAGAGGAGGATGCAGCAGAATCAAGTGGAACAAAACCACTGTTAATAGGGGGAAAACAGTTTGTTAAGCAGGTTGAGGGAAACGAGGTGAATTATGCGATTGTAAGAAGGACAAGAATAGTGTTGCTGAACACAGAAAATTCAGAATTGCCTACAAAGATTCAGGAGTTGTTAGAATAATTTAAGGACATTGCGGTCGACGATTACCGAATAATTTGCCTCCCAAGAGGAGCATTAGTCATCATATCGATTTCATACCTGGAGCAAGCCTATCGAACAAGGCATCATATAGAATGAGCCCGAAAGATAATGAAGAGATTCCTAAACAGGTGCAAGAGTTGTTGGATAAGGGACTGATCAGAGAAAGTTTGAGCCCTTGTGCGGTACCAACAGTACTCGCACCTAAGAAGGGAGGGGAATGGCGGATGTGTACGGATTCACGAGCTATCAATAAAATCACTATTTGGTACAAATTTCCCCTACCCAGAATGGATGACATGATGGATTGTCTCAGTGGAGCAACATACTTCACGAAGATTGATCTGAAGAGTGGATATCATCAGATCAGGATCAGAGAGGGAGATGACTGGAAAACAGCCTTCAAAACCAATGAAGGGATGTATGAGTGGCTAGTCATGTTGTTCGGTTTGAGCAACGCTCGTAGTACTTTTATGATGTTGATGAATGAAATGTTAAAAGAATTTATTGGCAAGTTTGTGATAGTTTATCTTGATGATATTTTAATTTTCAGTAGAAAAAAGGGAGATCACCTTCAGCATGTTCGAAGAGTGCTAGAGAAGTTACAGCAGAACAAACTGCTGATAAACTTTTAAAAAATGTACTTTCCTGTAGAAGGAACTGGTTTATTTAGGGTTTGTAGTTGCAGAAAATGAATTGAAGATGGATCCAAAAAAGATCGCAAAAATCATCAACTGGCCATCACCTAAGAGCTTGTTTGAGGTACGTAGCTTTCAAGGAGTGGCAATTTTTTATCGGAAGTTTATTAGAAATTTCAGTGAAATCTGTGCACCAATGCTAGACACCATCAAAAAGGCCAGTCAACCTTTTTGTTGGACCAGTGCAGAAAAGGACACCTTTCAGCTTTTGAAGCGGAAGATTACAAAGAGGCCAATCTTGAGACTACCTGATTTCAACAAACTTTTTCAGGTTCGATGTGATGCAAGTGGAACAACTATTGGCACTGTGATTAGTCAGGAAGATAGATCAGTGGCATTCTTTAGTGAGAAATTAAATGAAAGCAGGTAGAAATACTCCTCGTATGACAAGGAATTTTATTCCGTGGTCCAAGCTTTAAAGCATTGGAGACACTACCTGCTGGGAAATGAGTTTGTATTATTTTCTGATAATTCAGTGTTACAATATGTAATGGAGCAGCACAAATTAAACCATAAGCACACCAAATGGGTAGAATGTTTGCAGAGTTTCACCTTCATGCTAAAGCACATTAGTGGGCAAGCCAATAAAGTGGCAAATGCCTTGAGCAGAAGAGCTTTGCTCTTACAGGAAAGAATAATACAGGTGATGGGATTCAAACATCTAAAGGATTTGTAATAGACCGACACAGACTTCAAAGAAGCCTTTGAAGCCTGCCAAAGTCCCGTGTTGAGGAATACAAGTCCATGGTTGGACTACAATTTGCAGGAAGGACTATTGTTCAGAGGTGGACAGCTATGTATCCCGGACTGTTCGATGAGAGAAAATATCATACGGGAGAAACATAGTGGCGATATAGCTGGTCATTTTTGCATAGACAAAACTTTGGAGCAGCTCAGACACTTTTATTACTGGCCCAGAATGCGCAGGGATATACAACGATATGTGAACAGGTGTAAAGTCTGCCAACTGGCGAAAGGACACAGTCAGAATACTGGACTTTACATGCCACTACCTGTTCCGAGCAGGCCATGGAACCCAGTGAGCATTGACGTTGTCTTGGGACTACCTAGAATGCAGCGGGGGTATGACTCAATGATAGTGGTGGTAGATAGATTTTCAAAAATGGCTCATTTTATTCCTTGCCGGAAAACTAGTGATGCCACGTATGTAGCTCACCTGTTTTTCACGGAAGTTGTCAGATTACATGGCTTACCCAATTCTATTGTTTCTGACAGGGATGTAAAATTCACAGGACACTTTTGGTGCACCCGGTGGAAAAGGTTGGGCACGCAATTGAATTTCAGCTCTGCGTATCATCCGCAAACTGATGGACAAACGAAAGTGGTGAACAGGAGTTTGGGAAAATTATTACGGAGTTTGACTGGGGAAAATTCACGGTTATGGGATCGTGCTCTCGCTCAGGCAGAATTCCCTTATAACGATTCGCCCAATCATAGCACCAGACATAGCCCATTCCAAATCTTGTATGGCATGCATCCTCGAGGAATACATGAATTGTGATATTTGGGAAAATTAGAACGGAGAAGCGCAGATGGAGAAGATTTTACCGAAGCAATGAGCGAACTACATGAAAAGGTAAAATTAAAATTGCAGGATAACGTATAGAAATACAAACAACAAGCAGATTCAAGGCGAAGAGAAGTACAATTTAATGTCGAAGATGAGGTCCTCACGCACTTCCGCAAGGAGCGCTTTCCTAAGGGCACGTATAATAAATTAAAATTTAAAAAAATTGGTCCCTGCAAGATCTTGTGTAAATTCTCAGCCAACGCCTACGAAATTCAACTGCCACCTGATATAGGCATATCACCTATTTTCAATGTGGCAGATTTGTTCCCATATACTCCCCAAGCAGAGGAAGACAGTGTGGTACGGCCAGAACGGGACACCCAAGTTGGAGATAGTTCTTGGATGAGGCATATTCCTTCGGCTCAATCCCATGAGATTGAAGGGATTCGTAGTACCCAAGTAGACAAGAAGACATGTAGGAAGGAATATCTGCGATATCTCGTCAAGTGGAGAGATCGTCCAATGGAGGACAGCTCATGGCTCGACACGGCACAGATACGGAAGGCTGGCTATTCGGTAGAGGATCTCATGGAACGGAGCCATGAATTTCTTTTACCCCAGGAGCCTGATGCAGGAGCATCTAGTTGATAGGGCAAAGAAAAAAGTGAGGGGATATGGTTCCTGAAGAGGACAGAGAGATTAATTCATTGAGTGGAAAACATACTTGCTTTTTTTTCTCTTATTAAGTTACTTAAATATTACTATAATAAGTTGTAATTAGGAGCAGTAATAATTAGTTACTCATTGTTTTCAAATAGTCAAGTTACTGTTGTAAAAAGAATAAAGAATGAAAAGGAAATATACTAGACAACCAGACAAAGTTCCGTATGAGGAATAACCGATGTAACCAATTGAACAAACTAACAGCAGTTAGGACGGTTTGTAAACATTGCTATTAAATATTGAAAAAAGCACAATACAGGTGTTCGGACTGAGAGAGAAATATAGGAAGAAAAAAATATGATTTTCTGTGCACATATATCCCTACAACGTCCTAATCATTTGTGAAATATTTTTGTATTGAATTACTGTGTAAATATTATCAATGCATGGTCACAGATATTAAATCAAAAAAGGGAGATATTTGAATGCAGAGGTAGTCAAATTCGGAGGAGGAGTAACGACGCCCATCTACAGGCGACTCCAACAAAATAACCAAATACATAAGAAAGAGATCATTTATACAAATTCCTATACACGAAATCAGAGTTTGCCATTCCAGTGCAGAGAACAACCACTGTAAATCCAGGTATGCGAATTTAAAAAACATAACCAAATTCAATTCCAAATTGAGTTCATATATAGTCATTAAAATTATTGTTCATTTACATTCTGTGCAAAATCTTACCAACGAACCCAGTTCACGGACTTGGGAACCGTAACAATTACCCACATAAACCAAACCCCATAAATCCCCAAACTCATTCCTACGACTCGACAGTGGCATTACACGACAATAGAACTAAGCACAAACAATGGCTCGAGGCCAACAACAACAATACCAATCCACACGCCGTAAGACTCAGGACAAGCAAACCAGAAGTAAATAGAACGACGCTATCCGGATTACATTCGGGATACTTGAGTGTCCAAGCACCGAAATCCTCGGTCACTCCACCTGCAAGGGAAACCAAAAAACAAGAGTCAATTGCAGTAGAAACAAAATTCAGGGGATCAAAACAATTTTTGAATGAGCAAATACTATACATGGGTTCCATGTACCTGACAGAGAAGCCATGACCACCGTATCCTCGGATTTCCTTCCTGCTCACAAGGAACCGAAGATGTTAGAACCAGATAGAAAAAAAAGTGCAAAGATCTAGCATAGAAGGGGAGCTTACCATGTAAGTTGGCAGAGGAATCGACAGAGAACACCACCGTTAGTTTGTCGAGACCATGCATGAATCAAACCAATACTGAAGAAGTGAGACCGAGAACAACATAATCATCAACCAACACACAGAGGCAACAATAGTGAAAACCCAAGTGACAAATCGAGTAAAGGATGCACAGAGGCAGAGACCTGTTAAAGCCGACACCAAAAAACACAGTAACATTCCAGATACAAGCAGAGAAACAAAACTTACCAGGGTTTTGACAGTTCACCAGATGAACGAAATAATTCCAAAATAAATTCTGAACCAATGGAGCCGTGAAGACCGCCGAGAGCATGCAGCTCGAAGACCTCGGAGCAACAAAACCCCGAACCCACATTGAAACTGTGTAGACTACTAGGAGCTCATAGCTCAGAGAACCAGGCGGACAAATCTCAAACAAATACGAAAGCATCACTGTAAAATCACAGTGAAACTGCAAGGGTCACCGAGAGCTCGCAGAGTGAAGAACCGGGAGAAAACACAATAACCAAATGAACGCAAGGATGGCGAAACCCTATACCAAGGCGGGGTTTTAGAATTCCAAGAAGGGATAGATGTCTTCCCATTACATAACCAACGTACCATTACCGTAGAGCCTTTTAATTGAACTCAGATTGAAAATCAAGTTGCATATATCCGAAATCTTGTGATTAATAACATCAATTGACGGTACAACATCAAGTGGGGAGTATCGACGGCGGGACAACATGGGTTGGCCCCATCAAATCCCCTTTCTTAAGACACTTCATCATGTCAAACAAAAACATGAGTACATTCGAATGTTCAATAGAACATGTGCTTCATTGAGTTCATGGAGATAATTTCTTTTATAAATTTGTTGAAAAGTACATTCTAATTTTTCAATAAATTTTGGACATAATTTTTGTTGAATCAATTTGTATGATTTTATATTTTTTGAAATATATGGGAATTGCCAATTATATTAATATGTATATTTCTTATTATTTATAAATGTTTTTGCAATGATTGTTGTATCCATTTTTTCTAAGATGTGTGTGTGCGTGCGCATGTGTTCTTAAATGAATTGTTTTCCATTGAAAGTATCTTATATGAATCATCGAGGCATGTTATTTTTAATGACTTATTTTTAATTATATGTATCCATAATCATATATAAATTTGAAATATAAGTTTTGAAATAAAACTCCTTTCAAACAAAGGTGCTATTCTTACTAAAGAAATTATAATAATTTACTTGATAAATGTTATGTGCATTATTCACTATTCACAATGCATTATTCACTATTAAGGCTAATGAGAAGTGTGTCATAGGTAAATGATTTCTCAATTGATAGTTTTCATAAATTTATATACTTAAATCAATTAATGGTTGTAATTGCAATCATATCATATTGAAAATCAACAGGGCACAAAGTTAGTTATTCATTGTCTACATATAAAATGCACTAATATGAGTGCATAAATGTGATATGTAATTTTTTAGATAAAAATATATTGTAAATAATTTTTCATTTCTTAAAAAACATATATATGAGGATAATGATTGATAAGTGGATTATCAAGGTTTGATTAGATACTATCATGGATGAATTATGTCATTGAACTTTTTGAACTGTAAGGCTTCTAATTTCATTATTTAAAGTCTTTTTTTTTTTTTTTTCCTTTTAAATAAACTGAAAGCATATCACTTGAGCTATAATTACATTATTGACTTGTACTTAGTTATGTCCATTAATATGAGTGCATAAATGTGATTTATAATAGCCATATACTATGATGCATTGTTTTGAAAAATAAGTCTTTTAATTTCTTGATAATAAGTATTAAGTGGACTATTTAGGCTAACGGGTTATGACTAATAAGTGAATACTACTCGTTAAATTGTAGGGCATTCAATTTTTAACCCATATTTTTTTCATATATTCTTGAATCAACTATTTTCATATGCAATCATCTCATCTCATTTAATTTAATAAGGAATTCATTTATTGACTTTTATTTGTCTATCACTTAATCTATTAAGGCTGTATTAGTCTCATATTGTATTGCTTTGAAACAAAACTCTATGAAAAACAAAATTCTCTTCTTAATAAAACATGGAATAATTAATTAACAATGAGTTAAGTGGACCATGTAGACTCATTAAAGAGATGGGTAAAAATTGGTTGTATTTAAACTTTTTGCACCATAAGACATTGATTTTCCAGTCCATATTAGCATTTTTTCATTTTCAATTCTTAAATAGTTTATTTCTAGTTTAAATAATTTCATAGAATCCAATATGACTTGAAGAATTCTATTTGGCTATATGCATTGATAGAAGTTCATAAATGTGATGCAATTTTTAAATGTAACTCTTAATGTAACTCTTAATTGGTTTTGACAATGTTTACAATGAGAGATCAATATCCATACTACCATCAACTATGCTAATATTTGAAAACCCTTTCCTCCACTACTTACAACAATTTACCACAAAAGTTTCTTGTTTACTTCAATTTGTGACATTGTCCATCATAATGGAATGACTTGAATACCCATTTAAGAACTCTCATTTGATGTACTTGGATTTGAGTGGATATAGACCAATGGTGCCTAACCTTCTTGAAATACCTAGATCAACAATGTATAATTTTTATAGTTGATGCTTGAATGCTATGAAGATGAATGATGACCCCCTCATTAGTGCTTCATAATGGCACAAAGGGACCATAGGAAATTAAGCGCAAGAACATTTTACTAGGGTTTTAGTAGACTAGTTTCAATGCAATGCAAGGGACGCCTATCCTTTTCATTTACAATAAGATCCTCACATCACCATCATTCAATCAACAAATCCCCTGTAGGTGGGGAGAAAGGGGGTTAGAGTTGCGAGATATAAAATTTAAACATCGAGAAATATAGCATGTTATCCATAACTATAATATCTTTATTGGATGTTTGACATACTAATATGATTTAGCTTAAATCAATTTCTTCTAAGAGTTTGATTTCACACTCCTATTGTATATTGATACTATTATACATAAAAACCCATGTTTGACCTATTCATGATCTCTAATTGGTTAGAAATTACTTGAGTTAATATGGCGATTTACAAAGAAAGTGAATGGTGTTGAAGGCCTTGTAATAGAATACTTCCAAATTTAATGAAAAATGTGTTCAAGGAAACAATAGCCATATAATCCACATATAAAGAAATATAATACTCATGAGATAACAAAGAGAAATAACCTCATATTAATGATGCAAAAACCAACTTGGTATAGGACTACCACATTCCACCTGACCAAAGAATGGTTGAGCCAAATCTATCTTCAGTCATTCACCCTTGTGCCATATTCCAAGCATTAATCTGGGATCTCATAAAACACATCAATCCAAAACCATCCACAAGTTCTAGAAGCCAACCACCTCAACCCATCAAACCATGATTCCACCTCATGGTCAAACATCACAAAAGCATCATCAGATTGGTCTCTACCTAAGCCTCCCAAGACTCCAGAGTGCTTGTTCCAACCAAGGCTTCCAGGACTAGTAAATCAACCCAAGTTAAAGGAAACATGAGAACCAACCAAACAAAACAAGTAAATAAACCCACAATCTCCATGGTTATCTAGGAAATGGCCAGGCTAGGCAAATCCACCAAGAAATCCTCCATTCCGGTGACAAATCATGACCAATGATCCACATGCATATGCCATGCATGTCAAAACTAGTGAGGAAAACATACATGCAACTCAGTAACTACAAGCAAAATATGTTGTAGTTGTTGATCTCGATGTCCTCTTATGCTTTCCTACTCCTCCTTTTCCTTCTTTCTCCAAAACTCAAAGTATGCCACACTATCCAAGCCTACCCTAACCAATCCTCCCCCACTAATCCTCAAAAGCATTTTTGTTAATGAGGCCTATATTTCATTCATTTTTCATTATTTTCCTTCATTTTCCTCCTCACATGCAACCTGTGACCTTTCACCTTCCCTTTCTTCTAATTTCAATGATTTTCATAATAAAATGCCAATAAATGCCTCATGTCTTTCCAAAACCTTTTCCATTGTGTTTTCCAATTTTCTTAGCCATAATAAACCAAATGAACACCCACTAGGCTGTTTTTCCCACCATTCATCTCAAAATACACGTCCCATCAACCATGGTATTATATTTTTTTACATGGTTGTTACAATAAAAACATTTACTCTTTTCTAATTTGTACCATATTGTTTCATTATGTAGTGTGTTGTACAAGAAACATTGCCTTTATATGCTTGCTCCTAACATATGTCATATTTCAAAGTCAAACATTAAGGATGTAAAGTTTATTGTAGTACTTGGTTGGCATGAAATTTTATTAGTTTTTAAATAGGTTTATTTCAATTATATATATAGTTGTGTTATGAATAAAATTCATTATTTAGAAATGAGGTAAAGTGTATGGCATATTTGATCACCTCTTTTGATTGTGTTTACATGGACTTCAATGTACTTTGGTTGATAAACTATCTAAAAATGGAATCTAATCTTTAGGACTTTAGACTAGATTATTCTACTTGAGTTTAGAAATGGTTTTTTTATCAAAAAAAATTTCTTGGATTAGCTTATATGTACTATATTTCATATGTTGAGGAATACCATATATGCACCCGAACTGCAGGCCATCTTAGTGTGAGAGGATCTGTTATACATGTTCGGGCTCATGATAGATCATGTAGCCAACTTAGAGTTCATGTTCCCCTAGTAGATCTTACCTCTCACAGCTAGTCGAAGTGTTAGAGGCAATGTGTTTGTCTCAATTGAGAGCCCTGCTTGTATATCCATTGGACCGTCTTTGCCCATTCTGTGTACACCTTCTACATTTTTCAATCCTCTTTAAACTTTATGTGTCTTTGTCTTCAAATTTTCTTTAATTTTAAAATTTTCTTCAACTGATGTGTTTGAATTTAATGTATATGTTATTACACTTTTAGTTTGTTAATTATATATATGGTAAATTATGTTTATGATTTACAGGTCCTCAACAGGCTGAAGTTGAGGATCAAAATGTAACATCGATCCCTCTGTGGGATGATGTTATAACTCAGATCACATTAGATGATGTTATGACACATCATACATGGATCACATCATAGATAAATAATATCTCTTCCAATTCACTGACTCGCTTGCATTGTCTTTGATGTTGCATAGCATAACTAGGATGATCAAGACATACCGAAGATCAAGCCCACATAGCCACATATTACAGTTCATACACATGGTCACGAGGCATGAGGTTAGAGGCCCAAATTCTTGGGAGGTGCTGAAAGATTCCATCCAAGACATTGATGTTCATCGGGAGTTCTTCAACATCCCTCTAGATCACCATGCTAGACATAAAGCCCCAATCCCACTGAAATATTTTAGTAATGTACATGCATCCACTTTCGTGTATGATAGATTCATTGGAGCTTGGGGAAAGTTTCCCAACCTTGAGCAGGTCGCACCTTACTTTGGTAAGCATTTATATGCTAAGTTTATGCTACAAATGAGGTTGGATTACATTGATATCAATTCTCATTTTTATGGTACCAATAGGGGATGTACCTAGGAGCATGAGGGGCTGTGTAGGGACCCCAGGCATGTACCACAACCTCTAATATTTTTTCCACTACCATCTCATAGCATGGTCTTACCTAGAGAGCTGAAGGAGTTATCGCAGCTCAGTGGTGAGATGTAGGAGACTATTGCAGACATCATGTGGGTGTCATTGGCTAGTGGATATGTTGCATTGCATGAAGAGATATGAAGGCCACCACCACTACCTCGTGACCCACTAGTGCCCTTATATGATGATGCATTTATCATGATTTTACCATTTGATTAGCTTTTAACACATACATGTACCGTGATGTCATTTATGAGACTTGGAGGGTGCATGGCTCGCGAGACACAAATGAGGCATATATTTCTACGAAACTTTTTACTCTTATTGTCAAATTATGCATAATTATCTATATTAAAATTTATATATTGTATTAGATTTCATAATTTGTATTAATAAGTTAATGATAACATGTAGACACATCCCAGCCACATGGATGATTTTACGAGGTCGTCCGAGGGGAGAGTTGATCAACAAGGGCATCCTTGATCATAACACATTTCGAGTGATTCTCCTACACATCCACCTCCACATTATATGTTCACTAATGTGGAGGAGAGTCACTATATATAACCACATAGACCAACAGTTGAGGTAAACTTTTTTATTCCTAATATTTCAACATTTTTTTTAAGTTACATAAATATGCTAATTAATATGTAGACTAATTATAATTTTCCCTTGACATTGTGTACACATACCCATATGCAGAGTTTGATGCTACTATCATGTGGAGACATGAGTGGGATTTTGGGTTTAGTCGTGCTGATTATGCAGGTCCCCGATACCGGCTCCAATGATCAAGCCATAGGCAAGGGACCACCAAACCTAGATTCATGACCAAACTCCCATCCTATCAGACTTACATTTGGACTCGACTAATGTTAGTATATTCATGTATATATGTTTACAGTTAAAAATGTGCTTCAATATAATTTATTTCCATATTTTTTATTTTGTCCAAATAACGATCTAATTAGTTTGAATTTGAATGTGTTATATTGCAGTACTGGCTTATGGACAGTTACCTTGCACGATATAACTCACATAGGAGTTCTAGTGGTACTTAGAGTGTCATAGTTTTTATATTTTTAGGCTCATTTCATAGGGCTTATTCACATGTGTGATACATACTTTCTATATTTTTATACATGGACAGTTGATGGATGTACATCATGGAAATTATTTTAGTTTATGTATGCTTATTATTTCAATTTATGAATGTTGATGTGATATTTGTAATTTGCATATATTTTCATATGGATAGTTTATTGATACATGTATTCACTATTTCAGTTTATGGATTTGTATTAATCTTTTCATGGATTATCATCAATTTTTGAATTTTAAATGGATCTCTTAAAGTTATTTTGCTAATTTAATATTTTTCTATATACAATAACTTTTATTAGTAAAATATATGTTGAATTTTGATTTCAAGTTTCATAGACTAAGAAAATATGTATAATCTTAAAATTTATGGTGAAAATCATTCTAATACTTAAAATGAACTAAAATATATCATGTCTCAATTTAATATTGAACATGGAAATAATTTCAATCATGCTACATATTGACTTGTAGAAAGTGTCTTTTAGTGCAATCAATATGTATGTTATTACAATTTAATTTTTAAAATAAATTATTTAAATTATAATATCATCCATATATATATATATATATATTATATTATATTATATATATATATATATATATTAGATATATATATATTATATATATATATATATATATTATATATATATATATATATATATATAGAATTTTTTGTGACCCACTATATACCATAATGCATGGACAACTTTTTTAAGTATTTCAATCAACTTCTTGTCTCAACATTCAATTAAAAAACACAAATATGATTAAAATAAGTTTTATTCTATTTTTTTTTAGACGTATTTCGGTTGCTATATTATGGACTGAAAAAAGGAGTCAGTTCTCCATACAAACAATACTTTCTAGATATCTTGGATCAGAGGAATTACAAAATGGGACCCTTCCTTGATCCTTGTTCTAGTAGTTCTGCCTCTAAAACTTCCTAAACTGCAGTAGATCCTAACAAATTGTAAAGACCAAAATTTACAGCTACACAACACATTTAATCTATATCTATATGACTGATCTGTCTAGCCGTGGACTCTTCTGGATTTGGGTCTCGCTCCATCTGCTTTGCGCTGGAGGAGCTGGGAGCTTCCTTGTTCTTTTTGTCCATCATGTACTGTAGGATTGTAATCGACTCTTCTGCGTGACTGTAGCGGTTCGCCAGGTTTATAAACTGTTCATGGAGGGATGACACTCTGTGCAGAAAAAGATTCATCTCTGCCCTGTATTTTTCATTCAGTATCCTATATTGATCTTCCATTCTTGTCTCTAAGCTCCTGACCTGGTCCTGAATGATACGGTGCTACGCCCTTAGCTCCTCAAATTCTGCTTGAAGGTCTGCGCAATGAAGGCAGTCTTCTAAGCGAGCCATAATCTCAAGCGACTCCTTTGGCTCACTAAGTCGGTTCGCACTAAGCCAGACACGGTATTGCCAAAAATTACCCGAGCAACCTTGTTGAACGCGTTGGAGGGGTCTATTTTCTGCTGTATATATAGAGTTTACCTGTGCACTTCGAGGGCGGGAAGATCTATTGCTGTGAATCACGGGATTGCACATCCGCCGAGTGATTAGTTGCAGATCTCGCAGGGCATAGAGGGCCGATCTGAAGGGACATTTCTTGCTTGAGATCTTGTGACTTCGCATGCTTCGGGACGCCTTCCTGATTACAATTCTGAGCAAAATCCTATCTAAATGTCCTATTCTGTCGCCGGCATGGGTTACTTGAGATTTCTCTCTGGTTCTGTCTGATGGCGGTCATCTGTTGTTGAGTGAAGTTGTAATGGTCATGGTAAAGGTTGAAGAGTCATGTTGGAGTTACAGCTCAGACTGCCAATGGGTCGTTTACAAGCTTTGTTGGCGTGCTTATCCACTTCCTTGTTCAAGCCACGTAGGATGTGATAATAGCTGACCTCTTCCATTGTCGCGTGAAGGATTTGGTTACGCTGATTTATTTGCTGGAGGAGGATGTTTGGGGTACTCTGGCGATATACCATTAGGCGAATAATTATTGAGGAATCCCCAAGCACTACTGCCTTCTTTATCCCAAGCTTGATTAATTGGGTGAGCCCCTGGAACAAGGCAAGTCCTTCTACTCTGTTGTTGGAATTTTCCCCAAGTCCCCATTCATAACGAAGGATGCAATCTCCGTTTACATTACAAATAAGGCCCCCTGCACCAGCCAGACCCGGATTCGATTTAGCTGTGCCATCAAAGAAGAAGCAAAACCTATTGCAATTACTCAGCCAATTAGAAAATTCCTCCTCCTTTAGTCCCAGTTTCCAACCCCTGTTTGCTACTTTTGCCTTTATCCCCCGCCTGCTAGTTTCTTGTGCTCTGGGAATATTCTCCAGGACGTAGCTGAGGAAGTTTCTCTCTTCTACACTGTAATTTGTTGCATCAATCTTGCCGCTGGTGTGATTTGTGATTGCTTCAAGAGCCAACATTTTAGCTTTATGACAAATTTTCCTGATGCTGAATCCTTTCTCCTGGAAGACCTTGCCATTTCTTGCTAGCCAAATGCGCCAAAGAAGAGTGAATGGTATAGTGTTCCATACTCTTTGCGCCAGTTGGCTTCTTTTTTCTTTCCAAGGGCAGTTCTTCCTCCATTTGTGAATCGTTTCTACAATGGTGTGCTGAGATTCCCAGGTTGACTCTCCAATTGAGGCCATCTTCTTCCAGCATTCTTCAGCCACCAGACATTCTATAAATAAGTGTTTCATTGTTTCCTCTAATCTGTAGCAGTTTGGGCACCTAGATGGGCCCATTATGCCTCTCTTTCTTAGATTCTTCGTTGTTAATGTTTTCCCTTTCAGGAGAAGCCAAATAAAGAACTTGACCTTGGGGGGCGCTTCTACTTTCCATACTAATTTCCATTGGTTCCAAGTTTCCGTTTGAAAGGTGTTGTCACAGAGATATTGGTGTCCATCTTTTATTGTGTATTGGGTACCTATTGGATCCCATCGATACCCATCCAAAGTGTCTTCTTGAACCAGAGATTTGCTGTGAAGAAGCTTCTTTAGAGCATTGAGGCTTGTTTCTAGCACATTGGGGGAGTCCGGAAGATTCCATCCTATCCATGCATGAGTGTGGGTGTCCCATTTTGATATTTGGGACAGATGATAGATCCCTTTATTGTTAAGCCAAGTTATGATCGGGATTACCTCTTCTTTTGATCCCATAGGTTGCTGCCCTAGTATTTTGTCATTAGAGAAGTTGATACTGTTTCCCCCGCCTGGGACCTTAGAGATGTTTTGGCGCATAAAGGGAATTGCCTTCTTACAGAGTTGCCAAATTTTTGTGCAAACTCTTTTAGGTATATTAGAATCCAAGAGCTGCTCCCTTGTACAATTTAAGTATTTTACCTCCAGAACCTTCTTCCACCACGTTGTTGGACCTGTGATCAGTCTCCATACTATTTTTGCTCCTAGAGCCAAGTTGAGAAGTCTTGGGGACCTGATGCCCAATCCCCCTTTTTCCTGAGTTTGGATTATGTTCTTCCAGCCTACTAGATTAAATTTGTTTTTGACCGTCTTCCCTCCTTGCCAAAGGAAGTGTCTGAGAACTCTTTCCATTTTCTGATGGAAAACAGCGGGGGCATGATATAAAGAAAAGCGATATATGGGAAGAGATGTAATACCTGATTTTAGGAGAATTAGCCTTCCTGCTAGATTCAGCCACATTGTGCCCCATTGTTGCACTTTCCTCTCTATTTTGTCAAGTATCTCATTCCAGGTGTCAGCTTTCAGGGGCCCCAAACTAACTGGCATTCCTAAATAGGAAAAACGATTCCAAATTAGTCTGCTGGGAACTCCAAATATGCTTGCGATACTGTGAATGGTCTGATTTGTTGTATTCCATCCATAGATACAACTTTTTGCCTCGTTGACTTTCCCTCCTGAGTAATCCATAAATTGGTCTAAGAGCTTTCTAAATCTCCTTGCTATTGTTGTGGAGGCTCCTCCTATCAACAAAGTATCATCCGCAAACTGTGAATGATTGATGTTCTTTGCTCCTTGTTCAATCTTGATGCCTGTTATTAATCCTACTCTCCGGTTGTAGTCCAATGCTTGACTGAATGATTCGGCCATGAGGATGAACAGATAAGGCGAAAGCGGACAACCTTGTCTGAGACCACGGGATGATTGGAAGGCTGAACATGGTCTCCCATTTATCAAGGGGGATATCCAAGGCCCAGTTATGCATGCAGCAATCATAGTGGTGAAAGAGGGGTCAAATCCCATTTTATGTAGGATAGCATACAGATAGGAGTGCCTTACTATGTCGAAGGCATTTGCAAGATCCAGCTTTAGAACAAATCCTTTTTCCTTCCTGGTTAAGCTTGAGTGGATGGCCTCTTGTACAAGAAGAATGGAATCAGATATATGCCTGTTGGGGAGGAATCCCCCTTGATTTTCGGAGATCACGGAGGGGAGAAGGGGTTTAAGCCGGGTTGCTAAAAATTTTGAGATGATTTTATAAGCTGAGTTACATAATGAAATTGGTCAGAATCTCGAGAAGGAGGAAGGATGATTTTCTTTCGGTAACAAAGCTAGATAAGTGGAATTAGTAAATCCTCCCATTTTACCTTTTTTCATTACCCAACGAATCATCTTTAAGAGATATTTTTTTATCATTGTCCAATATTCCTGATAGAAGCAAATGGGGAATGCATCCAGTCCTGGTGCCTTATCCGGGTGTAAACTTGAGATGGCTACCTTGATTTCCTCTTCTTCTACTTCTTTCATGAGTTTGTTGTTCATTTCTTGTGTAACCCTTTTAGGCATATACTGGAGCATGCTTGAGTAGTTTCCTGTGCTTTTGTCTTCAGTCAGTAGCTTACAAAAATGCCTGGTGGCTGCCTCTTTTATTGATTCCTAGGTGCTATATCGATTTCTTTCATCGTCCACTATAGTGCTCACTGTGTTTCTGAGCTTTCGCACAATAGCTTGATTATGAAAGTAAGCAGTGTTTTTATCTCCTTCCTGCAACCAGATTTTCCTTGATTTCAATCTCCACTTTGTTTCTTCATCCCTGAGGATTTGGTTCAGTTGTGCATAGAGTTTGCCTTCTTGTTCCTTGTTCTGTTGCGATAGCCCTTGCATTTCGATTCTCTGTTGCACCTCCTCCAGCTCTTGCCTGATTTTCTTTTTATTCAGCTCAGGCTCTTGATAATTGCTCTTTGCCCAATTCTTTAAATCATGCCTTACTCTTTTTAGCTTTGTCTCCCAGATATAAGTCGGATATCCCTCTACATGATGGACCCATGCCGCTTGCACCACCTCTTCTGCAGCTGGTATCCGATTCCATATTGCGCTATACTTGAAGGGAATGGGCCCGAGAGGACAATGACTTTGGAGATTTAGCGTTATCGGATAGTGGTCAGAGGCCGACACATTGAGGATGCTTGAGTACCCTATTGAAAAAGTGGATAGGTATTCTATGCTAACAAGGAATCGATCAAGCCGTTCCATGATGTTGTTGGCGCCAATTCGTCTGTTGCTCCAGGTATATCTACGATTTTTGGGCCTGATATCGACTAGATCATGATCCTGGATTATGGCCTCTAATCGACTTATGAAAGGATCAGAAGTGAAGTTACCTCCTCTTTTTTCATTTGCGTGCAACACCAGGTTAAAATCTCCTGCTACAATGAGATTAGTGTTCCGGTCTATTTCTATGCTTGCTTTCAGGGTGTCCCAGCAAATCTCTTTTTCTCTGTACTGATTTGGGGCGTACACATTATACACAGTTACTGATTGGCCTCCAGTTCTACTTTCAAGAGCGGTTCGGATCCAGTTTTACTGAATATTGGTAGAGCTGCACATCCATTTGTTGTTGTCCCATAAAGTTGCTATGCCACCTGAGGCTCCTCTTGCCTCACTTATACTTCCACAAAAATGCTTCTGCTGACTAATTACTTTGTTCATTTCACTTTGATCTTGCTTTGTTTCTTTTATGAGCATGATTTCAGGGTTCTCACTGTGTATTAGATCCTTGAGGGAAACTAGCTTTGAGGGGTGCCCTAATCCCCTGCTGTTCCAAGATAGAATTTTCATCATGAGTTACTTGATATGTGGAGAGGTGCTCGCCTCTCATGTCCCTTATTGCTCTTTTCTTTTTCCTGGGGCCCAATAATAAAGCTCTCTATTGGAGTGTGAGTGCCTAGAGCTATATCCTTTTGTGCATTTTCATCCCTTTGCTGTTTAGCTGTTTTTCTTCCAGGTCCTGGTTTTTTCTGAACATCGCTGGGTGCTCCATGATCCTTTCAAGAATTTCTCGTAGTTCTCAAAGAGGGTGGATCAGGTGGGGGCTGCAAGGAGGGGGGAGAAGATTGATGGGGTGGGGGCTCAGTGGAAGGGAAGTCAGGGCCAGATTCAGTCTCATAGAGGATCAAAAAAGGATTGGAAGAAGGGGGTATTGGAGGATCGGGAGTCAAAGAGGGAGGGGATGGGGGTCGCTGATTGGAGGTTCCGGGGACATCAGTTTTCAAAGGAGATTTATGGGAGGCTGCTGATTTTTTCTTTTTTACAGGTTCCCATTGGCCATCTTGCTCATCATTATTAACATTGACAGCTTTTGTGCATCCATTTGCAAAGTGTCCGTATTCGTGGCATACCTTGCATTTAAATGGTATCTGTTTGTAGTCCAGTTGCTGGATATGGCTCCAATCATCCACTTTCAACTTGATCGCCTCCGGTAGTCCTCGGCCTAGGTCAACTTCCACACAGATCCTTGTGCATGCCTGCATGTTGTCTTTGGGTTCACTACGATCTATGTATTTTCCCACTGCATTTCCTATTGCTTTAACTGATTCATCCCCCCAGCAGTGAAGAGGGAGGTGAGGCAACCGAACCCGAACTGGAATAACATTTGGGATGTCTAGCTCTAGATCGAAATCTGGGGTCCATTTGTTGAGGTAGAGGCCCTTGGAGTCCATAAAATATGGTCCGTTCCTGAATATTAGATCTTTGTCCTCCTTTGTCTCGAAATGAAATGTGAAGTATCCTCTGCCACAAAATCTAATAGATATTGTTGGTTACCTATACCAATAGGTTTCATATTTCATGATTGGTAAATATAAGTGCCAAATATGCTCCATTTTTACTGCTACAAAGGTTCCATATTTGCAAGAAAAGAAGAGGTGTATATAGGCCTGCATATTCACAAAAGTTTTATGGATGACCCAACAGTCTAAACTAGATCATGCCATGTTTTCAATTTATGTTGTAGAATAGAGAAAGAAATCTGTCCAAACTGTTTAATCTTGGCAGATCAGTAGCTAGGTAGAGAAGCTAAGGTTCCCAACTGCTTAATCTGGGGCCTTGGAAGGAATAAGGGTAGCCTTAGATAGGAAATGAAAGCAAAAAAGCCAATGTAAAAGAAAAGGCATTTAAAGGGTTTGCTAGCCTAAGTGCACCCTACAAGAAGAAATAAAAATGTTAGGCAAAATAATTGGGTAGGTAGATGGGGTTGCAGAAGTGGTGTTTCTTTCAAGACCAAAGTTGCTAATCATCTACAGGAAAAGCAACACACTGGAGCATGAATAACTTCCCTGTTTTCATTTGTATATCACTCATTATTAACACCCTTTCCCAAGTTGTGTAGATCAGAGAAGCTTATGGCTTTGTCATGTTCTTATGGCCTTAAAAGCCACATTTCTTGTGCAAAAAGTCTTTTCATTTTGATCTACTCTTTAAACTAAGTTATTTTCCAGAAAACTTGGTTGTACTGATCCTCATCCATATTTTCCCCCCACATTAACGGTTAATCCTATTATGTAATTCCCCTATCTTACCCTTCCCTACTAGTATTAACACCATGGTGTATAAACCCCAAATTTGTATAAATATCCCTCCCCTTGGCATTATAGCCATATGGTCTGTTCACAATGGAATCAAAGTGACACCTGGTCACTTTGATGAACCTCCCAGGTCATCTCTCTTCCCATTCCATGTCATTTTGTTCATATAAGCCCTCATTTGCAAAGAAAGACCATAATAAACCCCTCCTTCCCATAACCCTTTTTTCAAAACATGATAAAACCCGAAAAAACCATAAAACCCAAAGTTCCCCGCCCAAATATTTAAATCAATATTTTAATTACATGGCGGGCCCCTTCCCAACCTGCACGACCCGTCGGAGGACCCGCCAGCCGTCTGATCTCCGCCGATTAGATCCAAAGGTGGGCGGTCGATCTTACTCCCCGATCTGCTGACCTTTAGCGTCCGGGGAAAATGGTTTTGGGCCCGTACGAGGACACGTGGCGGGCGTTGGGGTTGTTCGGAGCCCTCTCCCCGATACCGCCTTTTCCCCAAAGGTGGTGCGGGGAACCCGCTTACCACCATCCAGCTTACCGCTCTCCCTCCTACGTCACTCTAACGCCATCCTGACGTCACCTTACCTTTCTCCGCCCCCGCGCCCCGTGGCCCTCCACGCAGCCCTGCCACCACATCAGCCTGCCACCGTGTCCTGCCACCCTGGCTCTCATGTCAGCGCCACATCACCCCTGTACTATGGGCCCACCATGACGTCATGCTGACGTCATCGGCGGAAAAGCGTCAATAGCGGCTTTTTCCGAAATTCAACGTTATAAATGGCCAAATAAGTCGTTTTAAGTCATTTTCATGCATAAAAGAAGGAGCCGTTGACAACCAGTTGCTGCGAAAATTGTCTTCCAGCCAACAAATTCAAAGATTTCAACCATTGCAAGTCCACAATTCGACTGTGCTAAGCCTCCACAGCCCGGCTCGCAAGCATCCAAGCTAGTTTTTCCAGGTATTTAGCCGGTTTCCTACTTCGCCCATGCATTTCAATTCTCTGTAAAAATTCACCATTAAGCACCAGTTAAACTCTTGAAATACAGCTCTGCCTATCACACAAAGTCAACCCAAGTAATCTGCAGCACCCCTAAACCCCAATTCGACAGAAGAGTGCTTGTTTCGCGGGCTAAAGACCCCGAAATTCCCCCCCGAGGTACTAGGCATTGTTCCCTTTTGCCAAGTACGGGCCACCTGTTGTCATACCAAAGAAGCCTCACCAGCTCTGCAATCTCTCATTAACAACTCACATCCCTGTGCATTTCATAGCAAAACACAAAAGCCAGCTTGCATTATCCACGGAAGGAAGGACACCTCACTGTGTCAACAGTTGACCTGCAGCTAAAACTCTTTAAGGACTTGTCAAACCACTGCCCCTATCTCTACAGATTAGCTTCTATCATGGCATCTCCTGCAACCTCATCCATCAGTGTGGCCTCACAAAGTCAAACAAATAAGGAACTGGAGGCCTTGACATTAGTAGACAAGGATGGTCTCATTGGAGACTTTGAAGGAAACAGGGACTTCTTGCAGACCTTCAGTAGATTGAGGGAAGACTATAAGGATGGGCATGGTACACATGGGATCTGGGAGTACAACCTGCCCTATTGACTACTCCCAGCTGTGAATGTTGTTCCCCGAAATCATTCACTCATCTGTGCTGAACATTTTATGATGCTCAGTCACAGAGCCGTTAGCATCGCCATCAGGAATACTCTTTTCAGTAGGCGAAGTCCATAAACAAGATGTACACTTTGATCAGACAGAGTTGCTGATCCCATTCTCCATGAATTATTTGATGGATGCTGGTGACAAGATGACCAGTGAAGAGCTGCAAAAGATCATCAGGAACTTCATGAGACCTGAATGCCAGACTACAGAGCCACCTCCCTATCTGAATGATCAATTCAATGATATAGGCAGGCTATTACTAGACATGATAGCCTATGTGTTGGGGTACCAAAACAGTGAGCATGTGGATAGAGCCATGCTAGTATTGCTGTCTGTTTACAACCCATACCAACCCCCTGCCCAAAAGTACAACTTTGCTAAGTTCATAGCCAATAAGATTCATGATCAGTTGACCAAGGTGGACAGACAGGGGGTCTTCAGATATTCAGCTTACATCTACCATATGTTCATGTATTATCATTCTGAAACCTTCCCATGCTACATTAGAAGGCTGGATCATACAGGGGAAAGAAGATCTGTTATCTTCTGGACCTCAGTTTATCACAAAGTCACAAATTCACCCTATACCTACTGTGAATTTGTTGACCAGTTTGTCTA
>APFE031048825.1:0-15412 GCA_000404065.3 Pinus taeda | reverse complement strand
CTTATCTCTTTGATTTGCATGTCTTTATTTCTGTCATGAAGTTAGGTAGGATGCATCATCTCATCTATCATATTTTTCACCTTTCAGATGGATCCATCATCCACACCATATATCGGTCATGTTGATGGTGCAAGTAGCTTCTCTAGGAATATAGCCTGGACAACCTAGGCCATTTTTATCCCCTTGCATACATTAGTCCTTTCAAATGACGTGTGCATTGGATATGCCACCAATAACCAGGCTGAATATGAAGCAGTGATAGGTTTGTTAGTCGATTCCCTTTCTCATCACATCCTTCATCTTCATGTTCGCTTATATTCCTTGCTACTTGCCATGCAATTGAATGGTGTGTATCATGTGCGTAATCAAGTCATATTTGGAAGATATCTTCATGTTAAGCTGTTGGTATGTGAATTTGAAACCATTACTTTTAGTCAAGTTCCTAGAGCCCAAAATAACTATGTAGATACCATTGCAAATAACATTCTAGATTGGCATTTAACACATGTATACCACAGAAGACAACCATAAACAAAACACATGGCGAATCGTCATCATCATATAAAAATGCATAATCATATTATGTATCATATAAGTGTTTATATCCCATAGCTCTAAATACATCCGACATGCCCATAACATGTTACAAAAATCAAAATCAAAGGGACCCACTTGTCCCCATATCTAGTCACTATCCGAAGGATCACGCACCAAAGGCTCTGCCCCACATACATGTAGATCACGTACTGCATGACCAGCCATCCCCATGCACCTCATGATACCTTGCCACTCTAAGGGAAGGACATTACACTCATATATGTATAGAACATCTAACTCACGCCATCCACGCTCAGAAACTCTAGTCAAGAGTACCCCACATCTACGGTGTAGATAAACAAGTAGCACATTATCCTCTAGACCCTAGCAAGATGACAATGTTCCCCAATATGCAGCCACAGGTGTTACAGCTCGTCCCACATTTCTTGCCGGTTTTATCGATGCTATGTCTGCATACCACATATTTTACAGTTAGTACCATATACATGTGATAAAAATATGAAATGTACCATAAAAATAGCAACTTGACAATTAACGTTTGGCTGCCATGCCTGCTTCAAGAGCGAAAGTGGCAAGCCAGGATCTCCTTGATAGTTCGTCTCACTATGAGGATAATCATCAATCTAGAGGGGCATCTGATCCCAATGTGGAAAAAATGCAGGTTAGAACACCCGTCTGACTCCCCGTCCTCCTGTCCGCAGTAGTTGCCCCTAGTGGCAAATCTTAGGCTCCTGTGGGCCCCCATATCAGATCTATACATGAGGAAAGATGGTGGCTATCTTCTCAAAGAAGAATGCACACAGTACTGTACCAAAATCATAGTCATGGCTCACCTGCATAGACTTAATTATCATTTCATTGACGACAGCATCATCTTGGTCCACCCACAGTAGGTCCTAGCCAAAACACTCTCAACCAGCATCATCTGCCCACTGGTGATGTGGTGGAACGCATGGCTGCCCAAGACCCGTAGCACAGCTACTGAAACAACCTGTGTCTCTAGCCGATCTAAATCAACAATTGGGATAGTCGTGCCCTTCACATGCACATTTTGTGGACAATGGTGCTCCACAAACTCTGTAATGTTCCTCCCACAAGGAAACACCAAATGGATATCCCCCACCACTCTGAGGAGAGGGAGTCTGGTGAAGAAATAAATATCCTGTAATGTGAGCTCAATATTGTGCCCCTGCATGACAAGTACCTCATTGTCTAGTTCCCAATAGCTCACAATTCTCAATAGCAAGGGCTCATCTGCCATCATCAATGGGTTCTCTACCAGCTTGAGAACCTCATAGCGAGCCAATGCCCATCGAACCCCCTGATCCATCTGAATCTCGGATCATAGGGTATCCAAGTCTCACTCACACTAGTTTATTTTTAGCTCTACCATGCCTGCAAAACAACATATGTCTTGTCATTTGAGAGAACAAAACACTGGGCTACACTAATCAACCTACAACCCCCACCAAGCAAGCAAACCACCCCTCTTTTCAGCCCAAAATCGTAGTTTTATGCCCAAAAAGTGCGATCTCGCGGGTTTTCACCTATTTCTTGTGATCTAAATTGTACTTCTAGGAACAAAAAGTGTGATTAGACCATGAAGAGGAGAAAGGGTCTCCCAGGGAGCTGCTAGGAGCCAAAAATCACGAAATAAATAACTGAAATTGAAGAGATGAGTAAGGCCACCTACCTGAAAGTTGCAGATCCTGATTGTAATGGCTGGTTTGTCTGCTATGATCTCCACAAGATTTAGGGCCTCTTCCTCCTCTCCAAATACGACAACTCACTTAAAAAATGAATTCCAATTGGAGAGAAAATGTCCTTTCATAGAAAAATCCACATTTTTTCTGTCACCTGCTTTAACCAAATGGTAGATCAGCTTGATGAACCATCAACATCATTGGAAATCTCTCATCGAGTACTATAATGAGTCTTTCTCAGTTTTGGATGATTTGAACCTTCACTAGGAAGCGATTTTTCCAAGAAGGGTCACTTTGTCGCCTCTCAAAATCAGATTTCTTCATATGCGACGCTTGTAATTTGGGGACCACCTTCCCTTGGAACTTGTCATCTCACGTGTCAATTTCCATCATGTGTAACCATCATTTACTCATTTTTTCATGGTCCCCACCAGGCCTATTCTGTGTGGCAGTGTCATCGAGTCACCCTTGTTCAGAGCATCTGCGATGAGTCACCCTTGCATCCCTGGAGTCTGTTTCGTATCCCATTATATCATATCATAGTATTCCATCCATATTTTGATATCTTTCATCTTGTCTTGCCCATTTTTCCCTCCAGTCATACTGTTCGCATCCCATCCAGAGTTGATTCAGTCGCTGCTAGGTCAACCATGCACTTTATGCTCTAACAAGGGAAGTCGTCTATTGTCCCTCAATCCCTCATTTTCCATTATACCTGGTGTCACTCCATCATTCACATTACTATTTTCCCTCATACCTTAGTTGATGATCCTCATTGCCTCACCTATTGTGGGCCCTATTCTGTCGACATCAGCTCATTTATTCCATAAGAATGACCTAGAGGGCAGTGTATCTTGGTTCGAACTTTCATTCTTGTTTGGTACTTTGGATCGAGTAGAGGGTCTCATTATTGCCCTTTGACTTGGTTGTTTCATGTTCGTGATCCATATACTCGATGGTCCAGTGATGCAGCAGATTGTACTAATGGTACCTAGGTGTGCATCAGATGTTTGAGACCTCATGAAGGGGTGGCCCTTTAGGTAGCCCGCCACATGCTCAGATGCATCCCTATTATGCTACAGCCTTAGATGCAGTTCCACAAATATAATGAGTTCAGTTCCTACCAATCACAGTGTTGATAGCATGCACATATCCTTCAAATGATCCATTTAGTTTTGCAGATCCCTTGCAAATTCAATCCTAGCTCATATATTTTCAGGTGCATTATATATATGGGACATTTTGTATTATTTTCTGACTCAATTATGCCAACATGTCATGTACCATTCAGCATGTACTTCATTGCTTAGTTTGATGTTTCTCAGCACACCATTATTTTTGTACTAAGTTATCTCGACGGGTATATGTATGCCTCCCTCGCCTCATTAAGGTCTGGTACCACAACATAAAAGGTGACCTACATTGGTCTTACCCCCTCTATCCCTATCCACCTGCTTCAGTTATATTGGTCTCTCTCTCTCTCTCTCTCTCTCTCTCTCTCTCTCTCTCTCACACACACACACACACACACTCCACTTTGTTGTGTTGTGATTGTGTCTTCACAACACAGTTCAGTCATATGTTTTCCTCCTAACACTCGTATGTTGGGGGGAAATCTGTTATCGCTAAAATATTGATCATCTAGCCTAATTTACTAGATGGATCGAACTACACCATGTAAAGTGTATTTTACAATAGTAAAATTTCTTTCACTATGAAAAATTACTTAATAAACCACCTTTGTTAAGTAATTTGTAATTAAACTCATGCAGAATAATTAAATAAATCACTATTTATTAGATTTTCTTCTAGGAATAATTAATTAAACCATTGTTCAATTATTATTCCTTGTCAAATTTGAAAAATCCCTTGGGAATAATTAAATAAATCATTATTTCTTTATTATTCCTTAACCAATTTGTTGAGATGATATAAACATTTTATTTTATTATATTTCTAAATAAAAGTTTAAATATTTTTTCCCTCCTAACCAAATATAATAAAATATTCCAAGTGGTTATTCCAAGAATGGGGTTAATAATATTTTATTATTGCTCATTATTCGAGGATAACTCAATATTTTTTTTCTAAATAGAAGGGTTTTCCATTCATTATTCACTTTTGACTATTTTCATTGTTGCACTTACTACTGTAACTCTGATTATTTTCATTGATGCACTCCATTTCTCTACCATTTGAGTTCCCATAGCTCAAAAATTTTATTTGTTGGGTTTTCACATTATAGAGGAGAGAGACTCTAAAGAAGATGAAGACGTTTGAGGATAGCCAACAACCCATCCCATAGAGGGGGATAGGTAACATCTATTTGTTCCCTTCACAGGTGTTATAATAAAATCTATTCTTTGAATATATAGTTTCCATTGGATTATTTGAGTTATTACTATTTTTTTTTGTTGTTTAACTATGATTGTGGCATAGATTATGACTTTCGTAGGCTTTGTTTCTATCATTTGTTGCAGATCTACAATTTTTAGCAACCATCTATATTATTGATATTTTTTATCATCCACAGTCTTAAGTAGGTTCCTTTTGTACATCTTTGAGAAGGAAACACTACAAGAGAAAGAATTTTGGAAAATTCGTGGAGAAAGGACCCTTGAAACCCTCAGTCTTTGGAAAAGAAATGTGGCCTCCAAATGATCAATCTCCAAATTTGGCTATGGGTTCAACCTCAATCCTAGGATGAGCTTGATTAAACAATTTATATTCTTCCTTGGGATCAAGTTTAGAAACTCAACCTTCCAACCTTTGCAATTTGACCTCTCTTACCTCCAATGAAATCAATCCACAATTATTTCAAGGAGACACTTTAGATCTATAAGCAAGTTAAAAATGGCATGGAAAGGCAGGGTATCCTCCTTATATTTAAATGATTTAGCCTCTTTCTAATATAGATTACAAAAATATATTCATACCATTGATCTTGAATTGAAACAGACATAATCCGATATGATACTTGTGCTCAGAATTTATCCTTTGAACCCTTGGTGTTTGACCCACTAGAAGGAGATGAACACTTCCGTTGGATTTCTATAGACCTGTAATCAAATTATAGTCAAGATGGTAGTACTTCCTACAACAAATATCACAACCCTGCAATACAATTGAAAAGAGACCCCCAAATCTGATAGGGGTTTGATCTCGACCCCGTAAACTTGAATGGATAAATATGGTAAAGTAGACCTAGGTCCAATCTAAAAATTTGGCAAAGTAATATTTTCTCTTTTGTTTGTAATAAAATAATAACTCTCAAAATAATGCAGAAAATTATCCTTGCAATCAACCAAAAAATAGAACCAACTAGGATGATATGAAATAACATCGAAGATGGAAATGTTGGCTAGGGTGAGCATAAATTCCACCAAAGTTCCCTGCATGAAACCTCCAAATAACCCTGCAAATAATTTAGAATTTTCCAATAAAACCCTCAGGCTGGCGAGATGCACAGCTCTAATAGCACTGTAATTTCCCAATCATCAAAATTTTAATCAGTTCTGGTACATTGTAAGTGTTCTAATCAATTTCTTGCAATAAAAACACCGAACACAATAAAGATCTTAGAATAAAAGCTCTTATTTATGTAAATAAGTATAAACAAAATTACATACCCAGGGAAGCACTACTAAAACTCGTGCCTTGGCATGTATGGCTTCCCATTAACAGAGAAATTAAAGATGTTAAAGCACAATCTTAGATCCTCAATGGATCCACTAGAGAAATTACTCCCATGGGTTTTTCGTCCTTCAGATCAACTAGAACTTGCCTTGACAAGCTCTCAACAAAAGAAAAATAGATAAATAACTCTCGATGATTACATTGTTAGGCTCCTATCCCCTTTTATATGCTTCATTGAATATCCAGAGACTTTATTTTATTGTTTTCACTCGAAAAACGAAGGCAAATACCATGGGTCAATGCCATGGGCAACTAACATGGTAAATACCATGGGTAGTATCTGTCCACTTTAACCATATCCACATAGAAAAGAATATTATAAATCGATCGCTTCTTATTTAGTCTAAGAAGTTTATGTTTAGGAATTCCCCAAGATCCATAAAAGCATAAACTTAATAGAAGTTACTCATCAAGACTACAAAGTATGTTATTTTTATTGAGAATATTGAGCACATGGAAAGATTCTTGTTAAAGTGGATGTTAGAGAAATCCCTAATGCATAGGTCTAACAATAACAAGAATTGTGTTACCTTTTGGGTAATTTTCTTAAGAATCCTAACTATGTCTTAAAAATGTTGCTTAGGGCATTATATTTAAACGATATTCCTTATTGATTTTGGGATTGGGATTGGGATGAGAAAGAGATAGGAGATATCATCTATTCTAAAAACAAACATCTTTTCACTTGTATCTTTTCCATACATAATGTCTCTTTTTCATAAATTAAATGGACAACCTTCTTTCGCTAATTCTTCATGAGAAACCATCCTTCCAAGAGGCATTAAGGTTATTTCTAGACAAGTAAGGCCACCTACTAAGTCATAGATTCAAAATACGACGACTCTGCTACAAGCTCACCAAGATTTAGTACCTCTTACTCTTTTCTAAATTCTCCAACAAATCGATGTACAAATGAATTGGAATTGGGGGCAAGAAGCCCTTTTATAGGAAAAACTCTAGTTTTTATTGGCCATTATGAGTAAATGGTAACTTCATTTGACAAATCGTTAGCACTGTTGGAATTCTCTCACCGATCTCTACAATGGGTCTCCATGTTTCTTGTAATTTGAAACTTCGCCACAAAGCCATTTTTTCCATGAGGCCTCACTTTATCGCATTAAATCAAATCTCTTAATATGAGTCACATGTACTCTCGCACCAATTTTCCTTTGAACTTTTAGAATTATGAGTCGATTTCTATCATGAGTAATCACTATTTACTCATTCTATTATGGCGAGTTGTGGGCCTTTCCCATGTGGAAGCATCATATAGTCACCTTTCTTCAAAGCATTAGATATGAGTCACCTCTACATCTATGGAGTCTGTTCAAAGTCCCATTGAGTCCTGTTACAATATATTATCCATCTATGTGTCGCATTCATCCCATTTTTCTTATATTTTACTTCCATCTATCCTAATGTGCCTTTGAAAATCCTTTGTCTGAGTAATTGACCATCCCTTATGGAATTGTGTCAGTCACTATGAGGTCAACCTTGCATGTTATTGTCTGACAAGGTAAATCATAACTCCAAGAGTCCCCATATCTTCCAATTATCATCCCCGGTGTTAGTCATTATTAGCCATAATATTATGATCCTTGTGCCTTTGTTGAGGATTCATAATTGCCTAAACTCTGGTGGGCCTACTTTTGTTAACATCAACACATTCATTCAAGTGGAGTAGTCTAGAGGATGGTGTACCTTGGTTTCATCTTTCATCCTTTATTGGTGCCTCTAATCAGGCAAAGTGAATCATTATTTCCCTTTTACTTGGTTTTTTCTCGCATGCTCAAATTCAACTCATTATCACACGATCAAGAAGCATACACTTGGTGGTTTAGTGATCTAGCAGATTTTCCTAGATTTTCTGAAGTGTGTGTGAGATGTTCTAAACCTCATGAGGGGATGTCCCTTCAGGTAGCCCCTCACATACCTAGATGTCAAAAAATTATGATATAGGCTTAGAAGAAATTATTTTTATTTGAATGGCTTTGTTTCTGCCGATTTCATAACTCACAACATGAACCTCTATTTAAAATGGTCCATTGAGATATTTAAATACCTCTCTTATTCATGAGGGTTTCTTTGGTTGTGAACTCCCTCCCCCCCTCACCACACCAACGTGGGGGAATTATGTCTCATGTCCTCAAATCAACATACTTAATTGTATCAATCCTGGCCACTGTATTCGTCGAAATTATGTATATGGGGATCATTATCTCATTGTATCACTTTTTGCCCCATTGATGCTAGCATATCATGTATCATGTATTATGTACCTCAGACCTAGATTGTTAGGCACACCATTATAATTTGTACTCGGTTATCTCGTAGGTATGGGTATATGTCCCCTGCCTTATTGAGATCTTGTACTCATCAATAAAGGAAACTTTTATCTTACAGGTAGGTTTCACCCCCTCCAACTTCACTCCTTCCAATTACTTGAGTGATCTCTCTCTCTCCCTATGACCCCCCTTTGGTTTTTTGCGAAAGTGAAGCTAAAACATATTTTTGTCATACGATGTGCTCCTCAAAATTTTAAGTTGGACAACAATCCGTTATCGCCCAAAAAATGATCACCTAGTCATGTATTACTAGGTTGATCAAAATGCACCACGTAGGATAGGTATTTACATGTTAAAACCTTCTTTAAGCTTAGGCAATAATTCAGTGAACCAATTTCCTAAAGTATGTTGTTGCATTATAGACTACTACATGGAGGGGAATTTTAAGACAAAATAAATCTTTTGTCTTAAAATTTTCAATATGATGCACTGGTAAAAAAGGTAAAGGATTAGGGGTTCATCTTTATGCTATTGATGGTTTCTTTGGGAAGTATAATGATGGAGGTTGACAACAAATAATGGGATTTAGGGCGATGGACGCTGAAAACAGAGGTGTGCATTGTGAGAGGAGCGATGGAGGTAGTTTCGAAGAACATTAATGGGTGGTAACATAGTTGGAGTACTTTTCGGGGTCTCCATCGATTGTTTTTTAATATGTGTTTTTTTACTGTTTTATTTATTTTGAATGCTACTTATATAATTTGGTTGTTGTTATTAGAAAATTGTTGTGCTAGGTTGACAATATGGATTAGATTCACTTGAAGGATTGTTGAAAAATGTGGCAAGAAATTCTCAATTTGATTTTGGCTTGATTAAATTGAGAAAATTTGAATTTCCACATCAGCAGACAATTTGGATACAATTAGCTTGCATGACTTGGATTGTGTTACCCATTTTACTCAATCAATTCGAGTTGGAGGAGTTAGATTTCAGATAAGCATGTGTGATTTCTAATTTGCAGCAGTCAAAGTCAGTGATCTCAAGTTGTTTTCAGTTAAGCTAGGTCTAACTGTTTGAGGAACTAGTGGAAGGCTAGTTGTGCAGTGAGACTTTAGTCAAATGTAGTGATCATCTAGTTAAGTGATCAATCATCCCAAAATTGCTAGTGCATGCAAACAATTCGAGCTCCTCAGCTATGGTGGATATCCCAAGGTAGTGTAATATTAGTTGTAGATTAGTCTTGAGCATACAAGTGTTGTGTGCAGTCACATGATAAACCTTAGGAATTGTGCAATCCATTTTGGAAAAAACCTAAATAATAGGGGACTAATTTCTCAAGGAATCGCACAAGGAAATAGGGGCTCAAGCAAAGGTAGAAATTGACAAAATTTGGGTTTGAGCTTCTTAGTGAGTAGAGGGATAGGTTATTCACTTACAGGTTGTGCACAATTGAGTAAATCAATTGTGATACATCTATATTCATAAGATGGATGCAAGAAGGCATTGGAGTTATTAGAAGATTGCTTTCCCCATGAAAAATATTGTGTGCATGTATTTTATTTCTTATTGCATGTCTAAATTTTTTATTCCAAATTTTGAATTAACTTTCATAGAGCAGTAAAGTAGGTCTATGTCTTATGATTTTGAAAAAACTTCATGATGAGTTGCAAATCTACACCATAATTTCTACATTGTATCATAGCAGGATTCACATTAGAGCATGAATTTCGAATTTGTTTCTCAGGAGGTTCGAATTTGCAGTTCAGTGTAGTAAGATCTCTTAAGAACTAAAAATATGACCTTCAAAGGGTTGAGGCTAGGGTATTCCTTGGAAAGAAACTCTAATTTCATTGACTGCAAGGATCACATGGATGAGGTATTCGATGACAATGGATTGCTAGAATACATCAAGAGAGATGTTACAAAACCATCAGAATCTGATGCCCAAAACCTTGCTCAGTGGAAGAAAGTTGTAGCCAAGGTGTTGATAATAATATTGGAGGGAGTACGAGACCACATTGTTAGCAATATCCATGGGAAGGAAAATCCTTATGGAATGTGATAGGCACTCACAAATCTGTTCTAGAATAGTAGTGAGCACAAAAAGTTGGTGCTCAAGGACAAACTTTGAAATATCACGATGTAGAAGAATGACTTTACCCTGCAATCTTTGAGGAGGCTCACACAAGTTCATGATGAGCTTGTAGGAGTTGGTGTTACTCTTTCAAAGGAAGACTTGGTAAGAATATCCCTTCTAGACCTTCCCAAGAGTTGGCATATCTATCAAGATTAAGTGAACGGGAGGGATAAACTATCGAATTGGGAACACTTATGGTACAATTTCGTACAAGAGGAAATAATGTAGAATACTAAAGATGAGACCTCATTGAATGGCAAGGATGAAGAAAAATTTTCATTGGTTGGAAAGGGAAAGAAGGGAAAATGGGAAGAAATATCAAACCAAACTAGAATCCAGCCAAGGGAGAAAGAAGAAAGAATTGTCAAAAATTAAATCCTTCCATTGTCATGAATATGAGCACTATGCCACAAAGTGCCCATAGAAAGAGGCAAGTGGGAATACCTTAGGAGGAGTAGTGGGTGAAGCCTTGGATTCATAGTTCAACCTAGACTTTACCCTTATCACATGCATGTCCAACGTAGTGATGGGGAGCATGTGGTACTAGTGCATTGTTCCACATGACAAGGTGTAGAGACTTTTCAGTGACTTGGAGGAGAAATATCTCCATATGTACATCAAGCTAGGGGACAACGAAAGGTATAACATGACCAATATTGGTACAGTCAACTTTCAGAGGTAGTCAGGATTCCCTCTCAGGCTCAAGGATGTCATGTTTCTTGTAGGCCTAAAGAAAAACCTCATCTCTGTTGCAGTTTTGGAAGACCATGGTTATGACGTGATCTTCAACAAAGGAAAAACATTCCCGAGACACATAGCCACAAGACAGGTGAAGAAAGGTCGAGGTTTCTGTGAAGAATCTATATAAGTTAGATGTGGAAGATTGTGTTGCATTAAAAACTAAGGAAGAGAAAGTGAAGGTCCATGATGTAGGTGAACTTTAGCACATAAGCCTTGGCCATTTGCATCATAGCACCTCAAATAGTATAGAAAAAATATCCACTAGCCTCCCTAAAGGAGCACTTGAGCAACGAGATGTATGCAAAGGATCTACCTTGGGGAAGTACATAAAGTCTGAATTTCATGATCGGGACAACAAAGCACATGCAGTCCAAGAAAGGATCCACTTTGATGTCTATGGACCTTTCTTTGTAGCGTCCACTGCCCGACACAAATATTTTGTCCTTTTATTGATGACTTCTCACATAAGTGTTGGATCTCTTCATGCAGAATAAAGATGGGACATTCTCCAAGTTCATAGAATTCAAGGCACTGTTTGAGAAACACACCAACAAGAACGTGAAGGCTCTCTGGAGCAATAATGGAGGTGAGTATGTGTTGAATGAACTTAAAAATTTATGTGCGAAAGAAATCATTCGACGAGAGTTGACAACACCCCACAACCCAGATCAGACTAGGGTGGTTGAGAGAAATATCCATAGCATTTTGGGAGAAACAAGGGTGATGTTGCATGACCAAGGCCTACCTCTGCATTTTTGGGTTGAGGCATGCAATACAATAGTTTGTTTGTAGAACTGAAGTTCTCACCAGACTCTTGGCATGATATTACACCGAAGGAGGCTTTCTCAGGAAGAAAGCTGGATGTGTCCCACTTCAAGAATTTTGGGGCCTCTATTTACTGCTATGTCTCCAATGAATCAAGGAAGATACTTTAGTCAACAACAAAATTTGGGGTATTTGTGGGTTACAAAAAAACTCCCCACAACTAACATGTGTACTTGCCATCACTCATTATGATAGTTATGTGAAGGGATGTAAATTTTGACGAGGAGAAATCTATGTGGTGCTCTCTTGAGAGGGATCTTTAGATTCCACCAAAAGATGAGATTATATCTCAAAAAGAGGAACCTCAAGAAGTTGTAGAGTAGCCACAAATTGTGGAGTAGAGAATGGAGACATTCACTAAAGAAAAACCTCCAAAGAAGGCATAAAAAGAACTAAGGAATTTGATATAGTTGTGTACGATGCGAGGGAGAATGTGGGATATCATTCAAATTTGCGTAAGCAAAGGAGGTAACCTAAGAGGTACACTGGCGACATTGCTCTTCTGAATGAGCTTATAGAGATTGAGCCATCCTATTTTGAGGAAGAAATAGAGAAACCTATATGGGTTGATGCAATGGAGGAGGAATATGAATCCATTGCAAAGAACCGTGTTTGGGAAAAGATCCTAAGAACAACATATAAATCAATAGTGGATTTGAGATGGATTTTCAAGGTGAAGCAAGCAACAAACAGAAGAATAGGGAAGTATAAGGCTAGATTTGTGGCCAAGGGGTACTCTCAAGTTGAGGGAATTGACTATGAGGAGACATTTTCTCTCATATTAAGGTACTCATCCATTAGATCAATTCTTCATCACGATATGTGTAAAAATAACATTTCTGAATCGGGTTATTAAGGAGGAGGTGCACATAGAGTAACAAAAACGTTTTCAGACATTTGATCAAGAGTCTCATGTGCACAAACTCAAGTGAGAATTGTATGATCTCAGTCAAGCACCTCATGCTTCGTACACCAAGATCAATAGTTATCTCACCGGTTTGGGCTTCACCATAAGTGAACTAGATGTATACCTCATCACGTATGGGTAGAAGGTAAATTTCTTCTTATTGTCTTATATGTTGATAATTTTATTTTAACTAGTGATGAGATGTTGATCATATCTTGCAAGGAGGACCTTGCAAGGGAATTTTAAATGAAGGACATGGGTCTCATGCACTACTTTCTCAGGTTGGAGGTATGAAAAGGTGATGGGTAATTATTTGCCTCTCAAGGAAATTATGAAAATGTGATACTACAGAGATTCTGCATGGAGAGTTGTAAACCCATGGAAACACCTCTAACGAACGACTAGAGGAATGAGGATGGCACTTCAGGTGATGTGGATGCTACCATTTATCGGCAGCTAGTGGGTCCACCAATGTATCTTGTGAACACATGACCAAATATGTGATGTGTAGTCAACGAGATAAGACACGCTATGGCTAGGTTAACCAAACTATTTGGAAGGAAACTAAGCATGTTTTGCAATACCTCAGAGGCACTACCCAGTTTGGGCTATGGTATAGATGAGCAGAGGGAGTGAAGTGGTTCGGCTTCACAGATGCAGGTTGGGCATGAAGTCCATTAGAACGAAAGAGTACATCAAGTGTAATTTTTAGTGTTGGGTTTGTTGTTGTTTCTTGGTATGACATGAAGCAAAGATCTATGGTGCTCAGCTAGAAAAAAGCATAATACATGGTTGCAAGTCAAGAAACATGTGAGGCGATATGGATGAGAAAGATACTTGTTGGACTATTTGGTCAGATGATGGATCCAATGGTGATAATCAGAGTTACATAAATCTCTCTGAGAATCTTATATTTCACGATCAATCCAAGCATATAGATATCCAATATCACCATTTATGAGACTGTGTCTAGAGGCAGATAATGTTGCTACACTTCATTCTTATAGAGGAGTAAGATGTTGACATATTGACAAAATCTTTGTCAAGAGGAAAGTTCGAATTCCTTAGTTGCAAGATAGGGGTGGGTTATAATCCCTTTCTTGCAGAGAGGGAGTCTCAAAAAATGTAGCAAGAAATTCTCAATTTGATTTTGCCTTGATTAAATTGAGAAAAATTGAATTTCCGCATCAACAGACAGCTTGGATGCAGTTAACTTGTGTGACATGGCTTGTGTCACCTGGTTTACTTAGTAAATTCAAGTTGGAGGAGTTATAGTTTAGTTAAGAATGTATGATTGTTAATTTGTAGCAATCAAAGTTAGTTATCTCAAGTTATTTTCAGTTAAACTAGTTCCAACTTCTTGAGGAACCAGTGGAAGTCCAATTGTGCAGTGGGACTTCAGTCAAACTCAGTGACCATCCACTTAACTAATCAATCAACCCAAAATAGCTAATGCATGGAGACTTCGAGTTCTCCAACTGTGGTGGACATTCCAAGGTAGTGTAACATAAACTGTAGACTAGCCTTGAGTGTACATGTGTTGCATACAGTCAGATGGTCAACCTTGGGAATTTCGCAATCTAATTTGTAAGAATTCCTAAATAATAGGGGCCTAATTTCTCAAGGAATTGCGCAAGGAAATATGGGCTCAAGCAGAGGTAGAAATTTACTAAGTCTAGCTTAGAGCTTCTTAGTGAGTAGAGAGACAAGTTATTCACTTGTAGGTTGTGCTCAGTTCAGAAAATAAATTGCAATACATTTATATTGATCATATTAATGCAAACAGACATTGGGGTTTTTAGCATATTGTTTTCCTTAGGAAACATTTTGTGTGCATGTGTGTTATTTCTTATTGCATGTGTGAAATTTTGGTTCTAAATTGTGAATTAACTTTCGGAGATTAGTAGAATAGGCTTGTGTCTTATGATTTTGATTAAAACCCCATGAGTAGTTGCAACTCTACAACATAATTTCTACAAGGACGGTGGAGGAAAATTATAGAATATTTGTTAGTAGACAATATGCCTACTTCAAAATATCTATGACAACTTTTGTGAGAAAAAGACGTTGAGGATAAAAGATTGGATTCTCAAAGAATTAGTCACAAAATTCACAAGGGGAGTAATTTTGGTTGCAGGTGTGGAGGTAGATGGATTAAATGTAATTTTGGCTACATGTCTGTAGGTTGACAAGTCATAATTACTCCTTTGATTTTTGTCAATGATGTGTTACTATTTGGTAGATTGTCCTCTTTTGATCGGTCTTTGGACTCCTTATGAATAGTATTAAATCTCATATGATTTATTCTTACCCAGATGATGCATTGGTACTAGAGATTTATCATATTTTTGGTGTTATCTCCACTGCATTGGATGCAGATTTTAAATATCTTCGATTTATGCTCCAACCTAATTGCTATGAAATTAAGGATTGGAGCTGAATTATAGATAAAATCCATTGTGTACTTTTATCATGGGCACACAAGAGGCTCTCACTAGGAGGCAAGTCGACTCTTGTTCGAGTAGTCCTTCAGAGCATCTGTGTATATTGGCTTCATATT
>APFE031048824.1:17445-28164 GCA_000404065.3 Pinus taeda | reverse complement strand
TTTATACAATTTTAATAACCGTATAAAATAAAAATAATATTTTTATTAATATAAATTTAACCTAACCATAAAGTCCAAAGTAGCTGTCAATTAGCCGTTATGTAGCCGTTGGTGTCTCTGCATAGTCTATTTAACATGCTATGCCAGATATGATTCTTCAACTTGTCCTGACGATGAACCACGCTGGTTGGTTCGAAACGCGTCGACAAAAGTCTTTTTCAGGTGATTTATGCTGAAGCTCTTCTTATAAATATGACTGATCACAGAAGCCTCAATTCTACAATCACCTTATTCCCTGACTGCATTAGGGCTTCTTGCTTTCATGACTGTGTGTTAGTTAGGGCATCATTAGGCCAACGGTTAGGGCTTCTCCATACTAGCGTCAAGCTTCTCTATGGTAGTGTTTTAAGCTTCTCTGTGAAAATCTAGAGCTAGGGCATCTTCTTCTTAGGGCAGTGTCTACTCTTAGGATCTCTCCTCCCACCAAAACCCAAAGACAAGTGGATAGGAAGAGATCACAAGAGGTATGTCTAAAAAAATGTTTTAAAAATTTGACTCCAACTCCAACTTGGCTAAGGGTCGACTTCTACTCCAACTCCGACTCGGTATCAACTCAGCTGGCTTGATTTCAATGACTCGGTCATTGTAAAAAATACATTAAATATTTATTTTTTATAAAAACACATAATTTTAAAGATTTTCATTCATGTTTCCAAACACACAGCATGATCAAAGTAAGCTCATGAATATATCCATTATATCAAAATGGCACCGAGTGCACTATCCAATATATACATAATGATCATATCGAGATCAAAACAAAAACACATAACCAAAGAAGCTAGAAATGACCTCTACAAAAAAAGTTTGTGACCAGTACTACTGGCTACTGCCAGAGTTGCCAACATCATCTGGCTCAGTATTACTTGGGAGCGGGAGTGAAAGCGTGGAGTGGGAGAAAAAACGGGAGCGAGAGCGACATTTTCAGAAGCTCCCAATTTGGGAGTGAATCTTGGAGGAGTTCGATAACCAATGTCACTAACATTAAGGTACATAGAGGGATTGGTGCTCTTGATTAAATACGAGTTCCATACCCTAATACATGACAAAATTCAATGGAAAGATTGCAATCCCCCAATCCTAAAATCCTGAAAAACTAATAAGTCTACTGGATTTTGAATGAAATCTAAAATTCTACTTTCTTCATATGAAATCCAATGAGGTCAGAACCACTCTCAAACATCTTGAGTCATTTCATGGTAATGTTAAAATTTAAGTAAAAGGATGAAAATGAAGAATAAGGAGAATGTCACTTTTACTTTAAGAATTTAACATTACCATGAATAGCATATCAATACTAGGGATCAAAGTCAGATAGGGAAGCCCAAGGAGCCCCCCACACTCAGAAAAATTAAAAACAAATAAAAAAAGCGGTTTTTTGGGGTTCACTAGCTGCTGTTCGTAACCCGGTCGGGTTAATACTGAGCCAGCTGAGTTTTGAAGGTGACTTGGATGAGGGTTTGGGCTTGGTCTCTTGGTGGAAGATTTGTCTTCTTCTTGGTCTTGGATATCTCATTTTGATCTAATTCTATAAGAGAAGGATTGTTGGGTTTTCCCCTTGTGGGGTTTTGCGCTGGTCAACAACCTAATTTTGGTGTCTCTTGTTTTTTTCTTTTCCTTGAAGTTTGATCATTTGTATAATTTCTTGATGAAGAATAATAACAAATAATAAAGAAGAAATCTAACATTCACAAGTAATTATCAAGATAGAGAAATCAGGCCTATTCTCACTACACTTGGTTTCTCAACATGGCATTAGAGCTATGGTAAAAAAAAATACACTATTGAAGAAGCCCTAAGCAAGAAGATCTACAAGGCCAAGACAATTACATCATAATACTCTTATATCTTTGAACAAAAGGATCAATATAGTATGGGACAACAAAGGAAGTAAAGAAGCAGATTGAAGCTTGGAAGAACATCTTATATTTGTGATCAATCACCGTTCAAAATGAAAACTACATTCTATGTGATTCGTACCTTGAGGTGTAAGCCAAAATCCATAATTCAATTCTGTAACAAAAATCTAAAATTATGTGATATATGACCCGAGTAAAAATATCGAAGTCTGAAGATTGCACATATACAAAAGGTTCGAAATCTGTGATTACTATTCTATGGCAGTGATCCAAACTCTATCCTGTGGAAGAGGTCCAAAACTATGGTTACTATTCTAGACAGAGGACCGAGAATTCTAAGATACATCTCTATGAAGAAGGGCATTTTAATAACAAATACAAAAGTTATAATTGATCTATGTTAGCCCTCGCTAAAGTAGATATTTGATATTCTCTAAAGTTGATACGAATCTCCTGTTGTATGTGAAGTATCCAAAGATACTGTGATATGTGAAGTCTCTATAACACTGTAACATGCAATGTCTTCAAGACATTGTGATACACAAAGTTAGTATTGTGACACGCGAAGTCTTCAAGACACTGTGATATGTGGGGTCTCTATGGAAATTTCGCATGCGAATTCATTGTAAAACTATGGCACTATACTACTATAGTATGCAAGTTTGTTCTTCTATAACATCCTGTGGGCTAGCTTAAAACAAAACTCGTAAACAATTATTTCCTGGTGAAAGGAGGACATGGCACTTGAAAAATAGGTCTATAGATTAGAAGAAGGCATTCAAACTACTTAACAATCTGAGCAATTATAGAAATAAGTTTTACTCTTGTTGTTGAACTGAGGCTTCTGTGATCCATATCAAGTTATGAGAAATTCTTTGGCGGAAATCACATGATAGAACATTTGTCGACGCGTTTCAAACCAACGAGTGTGGCTCATCATCAGGACAAGTTGAAGAACCAGATCAAGGCTACGTATTAAATAGGGATAACAGACCATCCAATGGCTAGGTTTGGCTAAAAAATGGCTATATTGAAGAACGACTATATAAGTTTAGACTAGAAGTCTGAGTTACCTCAAATTAAAACTATTATCAAAAGTTCGAAGTATCCAAGGCATTTAATTTAATTTTTATTCATTTTTTTAATTTAATTAATTTAATTTAATTTAATTTGGTTTATTATTTTTTTTATTTATTATTTTATATTTATATTTTTTAATTATTTTTTATTTTACTTTATTTATTTATTTTGCTAAGTTTGAGCAGACAATTTTTGAGAAGATTAATGCAAGGATAACCTTTTATTTTTTAATTTTATTTATTTTATTTTTATAATTATTATATTTTTTATTTATTTTTATTTATTTATTATTATTATTATTATTATTTATTATATTATTAATTTGTTTTGAAGTTTGAGCAAGACATTTTTGAGAGATTAGTGCAAAGGATAAGCTTGAATAGAAGATCATGTATGGCTCTCTTATGGAACACTACCCAAATTATGACACGATGTATTTCTTCTCACAAAATAAACACACTAGTTTGAAGTCTTTATCTCTGAAGCAAATATCACTTGTTTATGTGGTCTATACGCTTGGCTCATGCAAAGGGTTGTGACAATTATGCTACTATCTATGGATAATATAAAGGTCTATGGTACCTTCTACTATAATTAAAGAAGACGCTACTGAAGCAACTCACATAACATTCCTATGGCAGAGGAAGATGATTTGAGCTACCATTCTGAGAAGTCCAAGTCTGTTATGAATATATCTCTTTGAAGCAGCCCAAAGATATATTTGATGACCAAAGACTCGTGCTTTAGTTCAATAGCTATAGGTCTAAGGTATCTCTATTGAAAGAATATGATAATCCTTGTTGCAAGAATACCATATCTCTATGATAAAAATATTGACACGTAAGGTTGAAGAGGTATGTAAAATTTTTGTTTATCTCAAAGTTCTATTGCAACTAATGACCTATGTCAATTACATTACATAAAATGTTGAATCGACTAGGTCATGGAAATCTCACATCTAGGAATTGACATGTAGAATAATCTTATCTATTATAAAAGATATGTATAGATATATTAGATATCACAACATAATATGATAACATTCAGATCCTTTCCTTGCTTATGAAATCTAGGTTTTTGTGATCAAGGAATGAAATGAGCTCCATGTATGGAAGGATCGTCGATAACATTTCTAGGGTTTGCAACTAATACATTAGTACACCTGTAGAACTTGTGAATCTAAAAGGTGGCAGCTTTTGGATATTCTGAATGATGAAGTATCTAGGGTTTGTAAACCCTAACAAATATTTGAATAAGAAAACCCTAGGAACAAAACCCTAGAACTAATCATTTATTCTATACGAAGAAACCCTAGCTCTTGATAATGATAGAAATGACATCATGTTGACATAAGGACTAGGTTGATGAAAAGATCTAAGATTGAGCTGACTTTCCTCAAAAAGATAACTACTCTACATCTCCTTAGTTACTGCTATTGTTATTGTCTTTGTACTTTTCTTAACTATATTTGTTCTTTCATAAATTACTAATAAAGCTTGCAGGAATTGCCTAAGCTTTGATGATAGATGAAACACTGTAGCTAAAGACTTTCCTAGAAGACGTAAATAAAGAAGGAGAAAGCAGTTTGAAGGTTGCATTAAAGAAGTCAACACTTAGCTTTAGATGGCAGCATGAAAGAAATACTTGAGAAGGTTCTTCCAATAAAAGGGAAGCATTTCACTAACCTTAGCTTGAAAGAGGGATGTATACTATCGATGGTTGATTTTTCTTGGAAGTTGTTATGGTTTCTTGATAGAACATGAAGTTGGATTCTATTTCACTATGAATGAAGAGAACATGGAAGCTTATACAATTAGATGTGAAGTAGTTTGGCTCCTTAAAATTGTTTGATGGTATATCTGATGGCATGCTGGATTCGGTTATGATATTTTGTATTGGTCAAAGCTATTCAAAGATTTTCAAAGATCTAGGAAGGTTGAAGAACATTATGATTTGTGACTTGATGGATTTGTGAAGCTACCAATATATCTCCATCAAAGAAAAAGTATCTGATGCATTAATCATGTTCCTTCATAAGGGAAATGATGAGTATTTTTTAGTCAAGATTGGGCTTGTGGGTATCTACTCCCCCTTGTTGAGAGGGAGCGAGGATGGACATAGTGTTCTCCATGTATCATGTACTATGGCTAGGATTAACTACTGCAAGTCTAGTGCATGAACACAAGTAGAGAGAATAATGGATTGGATAAGCATAAGGGTTGTATATTCCTGCGTCATGTATTGTGACCATGACTAATAGCTGTAAGTGTCAAGTACATGGACTTGGTAAGAATGGTATAAAGGATGAACTTTTCCTTGGGATTATGAAATAGTCTTGTGAGGTCAACTTCAGAACACGTAGGTTGGGTACATGCATTGAGAGGAAGTGGTGTCCAATTTAATGCCTCCTAGCATTTTGCTATGATTTAATGGAGAGATAGAGCGAAATTTTCAGGGCTTTGGTAGTTTGACAATGTTGGTTATGGTGATGCTATTATCATTGATGTGTATCAATCCATATCCTTTCTTATATGAATACTTCAACTTGAGACTATTCTGTTGAGTCATTATGAATACCTCCCTAGTTAAGAGGGAGCGTTGAAGTTGTAATTAGAGTCAATATTCATAATGTAAACTTATCATTGATATATTCATATTCATATTTATTATATTTTGTCAAAGCATGCTCTTCATACTTATAGAGTCAAAAGGAGTAAAAAAGAATTTATCTTGAGTCAAAAGAAAAATGTATTTGAGTCATGTCCCATTGGACATTTGTAAGAAAATGAAATTTGATTTTTTATGTTGAATCGTAAGTCCACAAGTTGACCAAGTCGTCTTAGGCCTCCAAGAGACACCTATTCGACCTCCTAGATAGATATATATAAAAGGACAATTTGACCTACTTGGAAGATTATTTTTAGTACAAAACAAGAAGCACTTTTTGAACTAGCGAAGGAGAGAAACATTCCAAGTTAAAGGCAATTCTACACAAGGAAAAATGTTGCACATGTGGAGGATGAATTTTGTGAACGAGGATGAAACTTATGAGGTTCTTGCGGACCTATTTTCGACCCCTCTATTGCAGACCCGAATTTCAGAAAATTGATCTGTTATAGACAAATCTGACCAACATTGACTTTGATTTTGAAGTTGACTTGGAGGAGGGTTTGGGCTTGGTCTCTTGATGCCATATTGGTCTTTAGTCTTGGTCTTGGATATCTCATTTTGATTTGATTCTATAAGGGAAGGATTGTTGGGTTTTCCCCTTGTGGGGTTTTGCCTTGGCTAGAAACCTAATTTTGGTGTCTCTTGTCTCTTTATTTTGTTGGAAGATTGATCATTTGTATAATTTATTGATGAAGAAGACATAACAAATAATAAAAAAGAATTCTAACATTCACAAGTAATTATAAAGATAGAGAAATCAACCTTAATCTCACTACACTTGGTTTCTCAACACTTCTTCTCTTACAAATCTATAAGAGAGTCTCAGAAACCTGTCATGTGCATTTTCCACAAACCAAACATCACTACAGTTGGTAGTAGTTTCTAAAGGAAAAATCCCTTTGACTCCTTCTAAGGTGGATGATGATGATGATGATCATCATCATCAACTTTGGTTGTTGATGAATGCTGCTTTCTCTTCTTTTTCTTGTCAAGACATTGAGAGGCATATTGTCCAAAATCATGACAAGTGAAGCACTTGACCTTTGACATGTCCTTCTTCTTTTGGTCCTGAAAAGGGTGGTCTACCCATATTCTTCTTATCAAACTTTCCAAAGTTCATTATTTTGTTTCCTTTCCTTGTGTGAGATGAAAGAGATTGAGTTTCTTCATCTCGTAGATTCTGTGAAGCTATTCCTGGAAAGCAATTTGGTCTCATCTTTGAGACAATCAGTGCATAACTTATCAAACTTGGGCAATTTTTTTCGTGCACAAATTATCTAAATAAATGGATCTTATGAGGATATAAATCCATTGAGAGTCATTTTAATAATCTTTGTATCATCAATGTTATCACCAATGGCTGCAAGCTCATCTCTGATACGGGAGACTCTCATAAGACAACAATCTTTTATCTAGTCATTATGACATTACATAGATGATTTCTCAAGGTTAACTTCCTACTAGTGTCTCTACTCTCATATAATCCTACTAGGACATCATATAATTCCTTGACATTCTTCAATGCAACAACGTGAGGAATCAAGTGGTCCTTTATGGAATCTACCAATATTCTCTTAGCCTTGACTTCATTCTTCTTATACTCTACTTTCTCCTTAGATTTCCTCTCTCTTTGGAATGATTTTCTCCACATGATCCTAAAGTTCATTCTTGTCTAAGATAAGTAGTATCTTGTTCTTCCAAGATTTGAAGTTGATGGTGCCATCTAACCTCTCTTCAACTTTGAGACTTGGTGCCATTTTGACAAGAGATCTCAAAACCAAGCTGCTGATCACTTTGTCTCTTAGGCTAACTTCAATGGCTACTCTTTCGAGAAATATTTGATACCATGTTGATTTTTCTACAAGATGCACAATATAATATTATTTTCTACCATATAATTACTTCATAATGATTTTCACACAATATTCGTATGCTACTGATATCATTAAGCAGTTACACTTTAGAAAATATCAACAGTAAATGCAATAGAAATAGTAAAGATCATAGAATGATAACAATGCATAATAGAGACAATAGTTTTACCCTAGGAGAACAAACCTTGGGAGAAAACCCAACAACTTTTCTTTTAAAATAATTTATTTTTCAGAAAGGATTAAAAAATCAATAATTTTGTCTAAAAATACATGCCAATAATCTAAAGTTAAAATACTAGTCAAGCCTGGTCATTCTTTAGCAAGTCAACACTGGTCAAACCAACCAAAATATCATAAATTCAACACTGGTCAACTTGGCCTGGTCAACCTTCCTGCGGTCAAATGTTGGCCCTATAGTCAACCCCATGGTCAACTATAGTATGGATTTCGGTCAAATTTCAGTCAAATAATCTTTGTTAAGTAGTCAAACTTGGTCAACTGTTTCCATCAAATTTATCCTTCTGTTCACAGATGTGATTGTCCAAGAATGTTGGTCAAACTCATCCAAAAACTCGATGAAAGACTCCTTCACATGTGTGGCTAAGAGAGAGATAAAAATATAAAAATATGATCTCCAAAACAACCTTCTTCATCCTCAAACTTGCTCTTCATTAATGGAGAAAATGAAATGATACATCATTTATATATACTAGTTGAAGGGGGTGAAATAACCCAAGAGAAATATTGTTTATACTAAGGGGGTGGGGTGTGAATCAGTATAAAACTACTTGTTAAACTTTTTCAAATTATTGAAAATCAATACTAATAAATCAAGATCAATGCTATGTGTGATATAAATAATAAGGAATCATGAAGCATATCACATCAACAACACAAAGGACTATTGAGTATGTTGCCATTGATTTCAAAGTAGGTACATGATGTCAAGCAGGTGCAGGATGTCACAACAGGTGCATGATATCATCAGAGTTTTCCTCTGTATGCTAGTTATCATGGATGAAATTATGCATTGGTGAAACCCTAGCTCTAGGATTTGGTTTCCTTTGAGGATGAGCACGCCTCAAATTTGTTGAGTATTTTGAAGAAGAAGGTCATTCAATTTTCCTCAGATACCCTTGTCATTATATTCTCCTTGTCATGCCGATTTTGTTGATATGTGGAGCGTCTCATGGGCCTTCACAATTTAAAAGATATTCTCATTTAAAGTTGGTGCACCCAGTCATTGGTCAAATACCCCATAGTGTGATGACATGGAAATTCATCATTATTTCATGGGCTTATAAATAATTCATCATGAGTGGATGACTAATTATTAAAAGGATTTTTCCTATAATTGAAGAAATTCCATGAATTGCTTTTGGACCAATGTTTTTTTTGGCACAAGGTTGTTTGTGAAGGGTGTCAAATTCTATTAAGCACGTGAGGTTATTTTTGGCTAAAAAAATTTGAATTTCAAATTCAAATTTCCCTCCTAAAGTTTACCAGTCTGCTTTCCTAAAGAAGCGTTTTCAACAAATATATAAAGACACCACGCCTTAACTCTTTAGTGTGCATCAAACATCAAATCAATATGTGAAATGCTCTAAAATCTCCAGCAGCCCTGTGTAGGATAGGAAGATCCAACGAAAGACAATTTTGAAAGTTTATTTTTGGTTTTTGATTTCAGGTTTTTGGTCTACATCGTGTTTTGGTTTCATGGGTTTCCGTGGGCTAGTATGTTATCTTTGCAGGTGAACTTTCTGCTATGATTAAAAGGTTAACTTTGGCATATTGGAGTTGACCCTAAAGCAACCTAGCTTATGGTCTTTGAGCAATAATACACATGGGTTTAAAGATGTTCTGAGTGTAGGTCATTGGAGGATCTCGGGGTATCGTTTGGAGGTGGATTTAATTCAATTAATGGCCTACATACATATGTCATAAAAATCCCCGTGGCCTTGGTTTCTGTTGCATTCGAACACATCGTATAAAACTCTTCTAAATATTGTTGACATATGCACCATCTTCTTGGTCTAAAGAAATAGAGGAATGATTAAAGGATTGAGTTAATACTAGACTCTGATCCGTGGCCTTGTACAATTCTATTTATGCAACAAACGTGATGAGGAATCAAATATGTCGCTAATTTGAAGTATTCTTGGCCTAAGTTTGTCACACCTTAATTGAGGTTGTTTGAGGAGTTTTTGAACTATAGGTCTTCAAGATTTTTATTGTAGGTAGATTTCACACTATCATTCTGCTCATTTAATGAATATCATCATCTCTCATATTTGAGTCCAACCAAGGTATTATGGCATGTCATGTGATCCTATCTCGAGTTGTTTTTTGTTGGAAATCTTGAAGGTATATCTCATGCATCTTGTCAGACCAGGCAGTAACTCCCCAGAACATTTCATTGATTTCATTTAGGTTGGTGTTTATTATGTACATGAGGGAGAAACTATTCATTTCATCTTTCGGTGACTATTCATATTCTCTATTATTTATTTACATCATTTTCAGTGATCCACCCAATCCTGATGATTAGGTGTCAACATTCCCCCCCTTAATCTGAAGGGATGTTCGTGAGTCCAAGCATCATTCTGAATCTTTCAAGATTTTCTCTTCCAAGCTCTTTGGTGAAGATGTCTGCAATTTGCTCGTTCGTGGAACAATGGCAGAGATGGATTGTTCTGGCCTCAACATGATGTCGAATCAGATGATATTTAGTATTGATGTGCTTCGTTCGATCATGGAACTTTGGGTTCTTGACCAACTTTATTGCATAGGTATTGTCAATCATGAGTGGAGTTGATTGTACTTGTTTTACCTGCAAATCTTCAAGAATTTTCCTGAGCGACACAATTTCTTTTGTTGCCTCAACTGCTGCCACATATTTTGCTTCTGTTGTGGAATCTCCTGGAACTGATTGTTTGCATGATCTCCAAGAGATAGCTCCTAATCCAAGACTCATAGCATATCCTAAATTAGATACCCCAGTTTCTTTGTCTCCATCGAAGTCTGAATCAGAGGATCCAATCAAGCTGAAGTCGTCCACCTGTGTATACTTGATTCCAAAGTCTTGAGTTCCCTTCAAGTACCTTAGAACTCTTTTTGCAGCAAACCAATGTCCCTCACAAGGCTTTTGCATAAACCTAGAGAGGATTCCAACAACA
>APFE031048822.1:0-30168 GCA_000404065.3 Pinus taeda | reverse complement strand
GTATAACCCGCGTGTATATGCGCCTTTGTCTAGATGAACCTGCGTATATGTCTTTTTCTACTTTCTGAGTGCCTGATCTGAGATCTGTTACCAGAGAGGGTTGCCATCAAGGACAACACCTGTGCCATAGCTCCAAACCTGGGCCATAATGCCAACAACTTAGAGAATAGAGGTTGAAGATGTCAAAGATAGGTCGTTCTTAAGGAGGGTCAAAGTTTTTGCAAGTTAAATTAAGCACCAATGGGGGCAATTTCCTCTCGGACGACGATTTCCTCTTGGACCAAACCCACTTCCTCGACACAAGTTAGGTGTAGCTACTTAGAAGGGATTTGACTTCACATCCTAGAAAGAAGAAAGTTATCAAAGGCATAGTTATTCCAACATCCGAAAAATCTCTCAAAATATTCAAATTCTCTTTTATTTTTTCCATTAGAGTTGGATGTTTCTTGCTAGTTATTACTATTAGATCATTTTCAATGAGCTATTTAGTGGGAAGAAGTGTCAAATTTATATGATCTAAGCTACTATTTAGATACAAGTTTCATTTCCCAATTTTTTACACTTGTATCTAGTTAATTGGATGTAAATATATAGGTGGAGAGGGTTTTTCCTTGTTGGACTTGCATTATACAACTATCCAAAATAAATTCTCAAAACCTAGAGTTAAGAATCTTAAGCTATGACTTATTATTTTTCAACTCTATGGTCATTATCTTTGTGAAAGAGTTATATTTCCTTTATTTTCCAGCTCTAAAAATTAACTAATCAAATTCTAGAAAAAAACTAGGGAAAGAAATATATTAACCAGAAGTTTGAAAGACATTTGATATAGGGGAGGCTCTAAATACTCTAAAGTACACTCTATCCTTCCCTCACTTAATTATGATTCCCTATAGGTGTATTTCACACTGTGGATGGGTTGTAATAACAAATCAACTTGCTTCCCCTCCATTTTTATGTAAGTTTCACAATTTGGGAACATATACATACATACATACATACATACATATATTATATATATATATATTATATATTATTATATATATATTATTATATATATATTATATATTTATATATATATATATATATATAATGGAAATGTAATTTCTTTCATGTTAAATAAGTCATTGTGTAGCATACAAATATATATATGTGAAATATTAAACTAAGATAATCAAACTAAAATTATAGATTTTATTGCAAACTTATACTCACATTGAAACAAATATCTAAATAAATAATTTTAAAATATTAATTTTTGGTTTTCTTTATTGACTTTCTCTTTTTTAATTCTTACGGACCAAATATGACACCATTATCATTGCCATCATCACCATACTTCCAATGATATTTGTAAGCATAAACACATGTAAATTAAAGTATTGCCATGCGAGATGGAAGATCAAAAAGGTTCTTTTTTCTTATTAAAGATAACATCATTGGATTTCTTTCACACAAGGAAAAAAATAGTGGCTAAGGACAGATGAACATTACACAACACGAATTTGAAATAAAATGTGCTACTATTAGTATAAACATGCAGTCTCTAAATAATTGTAGTCTTATATAATAAACCCTTTTAGCTTTAGTAATAAACTAATTGAGATATCAGAACCTACTAAGAAACACCCAATAAATTTTTTGTGCAGAACCTACTAAGAAACACCGAGTAGAAAGGCTTATTGAATTTGAGGTGAATAGGAAATAGGTTAGAGGTACTATGGCGAGGGTTTACGCGAGGACATCAGCAGCCAAGCTCAGCGAGTGTGCTGGCTCGAGCAATAATGGAGGTTGTGGATTGGGCAAACGCAGTCTGTGCAAAAGGTATGGAGAAATTTTCAGGGTTTTTGCATGTTAGATTTCAGATCTGCATTTCTATGACGTAGATCATGATATACAGTGGTTCAAGCAATCGCCTCTGAGACTTGATCGGGCACCATTCCCCTTGATCCAAGGTTTGGTGCATAGATCTAGACTAAGGCTCACCACTACAGACATCCGTTTTCCAGATCGACCCCTATTCTGGTAAGATCTGGAAACCCTTTTTGGGGGAGATTGGGATCTCGAAACAACAGTCAGTGCAAACAAACAGGATTGGCATACCACAATATATGAGATCAATGCCACTGCAATGTAGATTGATTGGATCCTGGCAGAAACTGGAGATTCTCATGCAAGAAAGAAGCGCCTTAAGGACCCCTGGCGGAAGATAGTCTCGCTGCACACAACCATAGATCGAGCCTGGCTTCTCCAGATCTGGAATGAGGCAAGGAAGAGGTCTTATCTATGTACATCACGGAGGCAACCTCCTTTCTCGCATCTTGAGGCAGCGCAATGTCATGGGCAGCTAGAACAGCCAGAACCCAGGCAACAGGTAACATCAACTTGTTTTCAGATTTTTATTAAACCCCCTGTGGGGAAAACCAGTCTAGTGTGGGTACATGCAGAAAGCACCATTATGCAGTTGAAACAACAAATATGGGCATTGATGGGATACCCTGTTCAGATCCAACATATGGTCAGTGGTAGGTGGTCCCTTCAGGATAGCAGAACCCTGAAAAACTACGATATAAGCCCAGAAACAACCATTGCTTTAAATCTTAGGCTAAGAGGAGGTGCTCTGCCCCAGGGACATCCAAGCACCGTAGGAAGAGACAAGGGGAAAAATCAGCAACAACCCAAGGGAGGCTACTCTTACAAAAACATCCTACAAGGTAACAGAGATCCAAGGCTCCCTCCAGATCAAGGTGGACATACACCTAGGCCATACATAGTAGATCAGCTAGGGAAAACCCCAACTCTCAACATTGATTCTACAGGACTAGAAGAATACGTTAAATCATATGAAACTCAGGCCCTAATCTGTCGATTTAACAGTTTTTGGCCGAAGTCAATGTATCTATTTCACTGGATCTACACCAGTTGGACCATGGAATGTGATATACACCTATGCTTCAAGGGGTTTTTCATTGTTAAGTTCGCATCCACAGAAGCCAGAGATACAATCATCAGTGCAGGGCCTTGGTTTTGGGGAACATCGGGTCTTTTTATGACCCCATGGTTTCCAGATTTTGATCCAAACAAAATGACTGTCTCCAGAATGCCTGTATGGGTCCGCTTATATAACCTTCCTCTTCACTTTTGGAGTGAATGAGTTTTGGCAGGAATTGGGAACAACATAGGGAAATACATCAAAACAGATCTGGAGAGGATTGAGGAGAGGATCTACACCTTTGCACGCATTTGTGTGGAAGTTGATCTAAGTAATGGACTGCCGGAAAGTATAAGGCTGGTATACAAGCAACAAAACTGGCTGCAAGGACTAGACTACGAAAACACTGCTTTCAGATGCATAATTTGTAGGCTGACAGGACACTTGCAAAGTACATGCCCAGAAGCAAAGAAAGCAAACAGTAGAAAGAAGCAGAAAGGGAAGCAGAGAAAAGGGTGGCAATTCCCCCCTCCTGACTCAGAGGATGACGAATCAGAAGCAGAGGAGGAAGTTACCCCCACAGAGAATACTGAGCCTACCCAAGGAGAGGAAACCCAAAAGGAAAACATATCAGCCAACAAGGTTTCACAGCTCCATTCAAATCAGGCAGAGAAGACAAGCGAGGATCTGAGTATGGGAGGGATCAAATGGAATCACCCCTCAGATACCTCAGACTCAGACAAGGATATAGCTCCACAGAAATCAGAAACACAGTTAGCCCTAACAACAATTGAACCCTCCCAAGGTGAGTGGCGCAAGGTCGAAAAGAAGAAGGGGATAAAAACTTGAGGTGTGAGTCTTCTACTCACTCCCTAGAACCAGTTTTTCTGTCCTTCCCTCCGTCTCCTTTTTCTTTTTCTTTCATTCTCTCTGAATGCACGGTAGCCTCGCTACGTCGCATTATGTGCAAAAGCACTCGTGCCCAATGGGAAACTTCTGGAAATGCTTCAATGCATATGCTTAGTGTAACTTTTCATTTTATAAATAAAAGGTTACCGATTTTTTTCTGTGGAAAAAATAAACTAATTGAGATATCTATTCTCTAGTTGCATGATCTTTAATTAAAAATGGTTAATATCTAATTATGAAATGAAATGAGCTTAGTTTAAGTATTTTGGTGATGGTTCATCTCATTTGTAAATCTCATTGAGCAGAGAGGCTCATTCTACAACTCGGTATGATAGTGATGTGTAAGTATGCCCTTGGTCACCGTGGAATTGACATGTGTCCTCTAAAAATAAAATAAAAATATTCTCAATATAATTTCATGTAAAGTAATTAGAAATAAAAAAAATGTGCAAGTAAGATGTTTAACCTTGTCTAATCTATATAGCATTCAAAAATACAATTTAAACAATGAAAAATTATAGGTCATATTTTGCACTCTAAATGAAGTTTTCACCTGAAGAAATTTGATCCCTTTCTGCTCATGTTAGAACGACAATTAGATGAATCTACGCTGGTTATATATAATAAAAATATATTGTTGTGAGGTAATGAAGTTATTGAGCAACTCAAGCCATCATTGGTCATCCAAGACAATAACATCCATATAACTCATCCAAGGCAATTACATCAATATAACTAGTATGCCTTAAGTATGGGAAGGGCATACTCAATAGAATGTGAAGTGTATATATTGAAAACTCAATTTAATTTAGTTTCATTGTTTATAAAGTATAATGGAATACAACATTATTATTCATCTTATTATGTGACTTTTAAAAGTCCATATAGTTCATAGGCATAGTATTCCTTCATTAGTTACCTAACTCATCTCATGCTTTAAAAAAACAACGATCAAATTATAGTATAGGTAGGAAAAAAAGGTGAAAATATTTTTCCCAAAACACAATATTCTTTGACACAGTTTAATGATGAAGCCCTCAAGTCTCTTGTGATTAAACATCTAAGAAATCCCTACTTCAACGTGCCTATATAATGTGAAAAGTGATTGGATCAGGAGGCTCTCTACAACCCAGTACATGAGGGATATGTTGTCACCTAATGTTACATTATATATATATATATATCTGTGTGTGTGTGTGTGTGTGTGTGTGAGAGAGAGAGAGAGAGAGAGAGAGAGAGAGATGTTGTGTGTAAGGTTATTTTAAAAAAAATTAATAACGTTACTTTAAAAACCAATGTGGACCATAAATTAAATACTTCAATTTTCACATTTATTTTACATCAAACTTTATATAGTGAAACAAAGTAATTCAAATTTTACATATATATATATATATATATAGCCCGAAGGGTTTAGCTCAGTTGGTCAAAAACCGTGCCTCGCCTCGCTGGGGTCACAGGGTCGAATCCACCCGAAGCCCTTGGGTCAGGTCTTGCAGTAGGCCGAGGGGCGATTTAGCCTAGCTATCGCCCAGATTTTTCCGTGACGTAGCGATCATTTCACTGACCAGGGTGCTCGTGAACCACATGCAAAAAAAAAATATATATATATATATATACACACACACACACACACACACACACATATATACAAATACATAGACATATACATATACATATACATTAGTATGAAGGATATATGTAATTCCTTCATTGACTTGAGATCTAATACCTATAGTATGCTAAAAATGTGTAACATAACGTAATGTAATGTAAAAATTTTAAACTTTGTGAAAATAAAATAAAAATAACTCTATAAAAATTAAATAAAAAATAAAATAAATAGGACCCATGGTTTTAATAATTAATGGTATTTTTTTTTTTTTTGTAATCTCAGGCAGGTCCTTTTCTATTAACAACAATCAACGAAACTATGTACATACACAGAGATCCACCATCCGCCCCGAAGGGAAACCGGGTAGGGGATCCTCCAAAAGACAGAGTTTGTCAACTCACAGCTTTAGAACGAGCATAGGCCAGTTAAAACTTAAACAACAAACTATCAGCACACTAGAGATACCTCTTTAACGCCTGTTAGATACTACAAACTGAGCCAAAACTACTTCTAATGGTCCTAATCATTTAAAGTTGAAAACATAGCAAAGCGAATCAATCATCCATGATCTCCAGTTTCACCTCTTCCTCGCGGTGCGCCTTGGTTAACAACTTCAGAATACTTTTGATATCCTCAAGTTCCCTACCCTATTTCATCAGCGCGGCACGCAGACTCTTCATTTCCTCCTTCAGGCTCGGGTACCCTTGCGTAATCTCCGTCGTTTCCTCCGCAATTTGTTCCATTGCTTTGGCAAGTAGACACTTCATCACCCAGTACATATGCAAAGCCTGTTTATACTGGGAAAGGCGACCCCTGGTGTTACTTGGGTCCGGCAGAAGGGAGCACCAGTCTTCCATCTCAGGATCGGAGGCCTCCTTCAGGAAGTTCTTTTCCAGATTCTCTATAATTATTCTTATGTCCTCATTGGCTTCGTTGTTGTACACGCGCTCAGCCTCTCTGGCCATCTGATTCATTGTTCGGCGCCCTCTTTTCCACTGGGTGGGGGACTGCGTTTCATTGTCTTTGCTCACAGCTTGCCTGGTTCTTCCGCGGCCTCTGCTGCCTCTGCCCTTGCCTCTTCTAGGATGGCTTTCCCGCTTATTACTTTGGCTTCCTTGGCCGACTTCGAACCTCCATCTCCCTCTACATTCATCCTTCCCTTTCCTCATCTCGCCTTCTCTGTTTATGCCTTCATCCTCCGTCCCTGCCTGATCCTTCCTCCTAGTCCTTTCCTTGCTTTCTTTAACCCTCTGATAATTTTCCGTTCCCTGTATACTGTCGTCCTCCTGGTTCCTCTGATTACCCCATTTCCTCATCGTTCTGCCAGCATCCTCCCTCTCGACTGTTACCTTCCTACCGCCCTCCGCCATATTCGCTTGCTCTATTTAGGAACAGGATTCACACACTTTACACCCGGTCTCAACCACCTTCGCCACCTTGCATGTCCTGAATTTATTAGCATCGATGTCTTCATCGGCTCCCTTTGCTCTATTGCCACCTCGTCTACCTGCCCTCAGCACTCCGTCGCCGCTTCCCTTCCCTCTTGTTACCATGATTAACTTGGTGTCTTGTCTCGGGATCCTTTCTTCCCTGTAATCTCTCCCGGCATCCTCTAACATGATTGCCCAGGAATGAGGTTTGTGCTGACAGTCTCTGCCCTCCATCATTACTCTGTGCCTGGTCCTTTTCTCCACCCCGATCGGGGTCTGCTTGTATCCTTTGTCATATCTATACTTTGACATCATTGTCGTGCTTAGTAATGATGTTTAATTCCTCCCATCGAGTCCCTTCCATCTGTGATGGCCATATGCTATCTACTTTGCCGTTCAGTTCATTGCAGCCCCAATTCGCCAAGTAGTCAGCAACTCTATTGCCTTCTCTCCTTACATGATGGATAACCTTGTACTCAATATGTTTCATTGAATCTGCTATTTCTTGAATGAGGCACGCTGTCCTCCAGCATTTGGTCACCTGTTCCCACGCTTTCCCATCATTTAATTTTCTTATTGTTTCAATGACTAAAGTTGAATCCCCTTCTAATTCTAGTTTCATGTATCCATTTCTTATTGCAATCTTAATTCCTTGGTACGCAACCATGAATTCTGCTTCATTATTATTCATCATGCCTCCACGATCAGCATAAATCCACCTAGTTTGGCCTTGACTATCTCTGAAAATCCTACCATAGCTCGCCAGTCCCGGATTTCCTTTTGACGCTTCGTCAAAATTGAGTTTAATAAAGCCTCCCTGGGGTCGAACAAACACTGTTGGACTTTGGTTCTAAATATTATGTGGTTTTTGCTGCTGAGGATAAGCCATCGCTTGGTTTATATGTAGCTTCCTTAGAATTCGATCCTCTTCTATACTAGTATTCCAATCCTCCTGGCTCTAGATATCCGAGAGGATAGTTTCTCTTATTAGATTTTGCATTCTCTGCCATAGCTCCTCTGGAGAGATAATCTTGTCTTGGAATATCCTTCTATTTTGCTCTTTCCAGATGGTCCATATGTTGAATCCTACAGCCAGATTCCAGGCTCTTCTCACAACCGGGCTTTGAAATTGTCCCCTTCCCCATTAGAAGATAGTTTGGACAACATTTTAGGGGTTACGGTTTGTCTTTCCAAAGAGGCTGTTGATCTGTTCCCACTGTTCCTGAGCTATCGGACAAGAGTTTAGAATATGTTCCTGAGTTTCTATGTCTTGCTTACATAAGCTGCATCTTGGTGGCCCTTGGAACCCTCGTTTATGGAGTTGATCCCATGTCAGGATGCGTATTTTTCCCACAAGCCAGGTGAACATTGTACCCTTTGGCCACCATTTGTTGTTCCATAATTGTTTCCATTCATGAGTCTGTTCTTCCAACATTTGTTTAGATTTTATGAGGTATGCTTCCTTAACCGTGAAGGAGCCTTTTGTAGATCCGCCCCATTTGAGGATATTTGGCCCATTTCGCTTTTTGATCCTTCTGGAATCCATCTCTTTTATTATCCTTGATTTAAGATCATCACTAATATTATCATCCCAGACCCCAGGGTCTTTCCATTCCCTCCATATCTCATTTTCGCCTCCTTCCTTCCAATAATCTTTTACATAGCTTAAGCCTTTGGCTTGCGCTTCTCTGTAGATGATTTGCAATCCCTGAATATCCACCATTCTTTCCCTCTACTGCCAGGCCTCTTCCCAGAATTTTGTTGTCCTACCATTTCTGACCTCCCAGAAAGCATGCATATTTATAACGTTCCTGTTCTGGCATGCCATATCCCATATCGTAGATCCTTTTGGCATCTCTTCCTTTCTCAAGATTCCTTCAGCTGTGGTTGGCATTGAATATTTCTGCGTCCATATCTCTTTCCATAAATCTTTACCTCCTTTCATCCAGCGCCACCATAGTTTCGCCGCTAGGACTTGGTTCAACAGAAGTGGGTCTCTTACTCCTATTCCCCCTGCTTCCTTTGGTTTTGTTAGACTATTCCAAGAGATTAATGCCCACTTCTTCTGCTGATTTGGCCCTCCCCATAAGAAGTTCTGGAAGATCTCAATCATTTTGGTACTTACTCCTTTCGGGATTGCCTTAACTGATAGTGGGTAAATTGGGATTGCTTGTAGAGTTGATTTCATAAGAACAAGACGTGAAGCTATGTTCAGCGTCCAAAAGGACCAACTAGATAACCGATTCTTGAGCTTGTCAATAATTGGTTTCCAATTAGCAATCCTTAGCGGCCTTACATCAAGTATGGTTCCCATGTATTTTGTTGGAAATTCTCCCTTTCTGAACCCCAACGTTCTTATCAAATGGGATTTGACAGTTTCAGGAGTGTTGAAAATAAAGGAGTTCGACTTGTCCTTATTAATCTCAGTACCCGATGCTTCCATGAATAAGTCTAAAACCTCTTTAATAATTTTGACCTCTCTCAAGGATACCTTACAAAAAATCATGATATCGTCTACGAATTGCTAGTGAGTGACAGGAATGTTATTTCCCCACAGTCTCAGCCCTTTTAATTTCCTCTCTCTGAGCTCTTTTTTGATATATCTTCCCAATCCCTCAACTGCTATTATAAAAAGGAAAGGTGACAGGGGATCTCCTTGACGCAGGCCTCTTGAAGCATTGAATGTCATGGTTGGGGAAACATTCATGAGAATGGAGAAATTAGGTGTGGAAATCATGTTAAGTATCCACTTCACCCACCTGTGACAGAAACCATAAGCCAGAAGGATTGACTCTAGATACCTCCAATTTAAGCGGTCATACGCTTTGGACAGATCCAATTTTATCAACATGCCTGGTTCCTTTTTCTGTTTCAAAGAATGTATTATTTCTTGAGAAACTACTACACCATCAAGGATTTGCCTCCCTTCAACAAACCCGGTTTGTTCAGGGGATATTATGCTGGGGAGGATTGGCTTCAGTCTTTTGACCATTAAGGTGGCTATAATCTTATAGATGACATTACAAAGAGAAATTGGCCTAAAACCTTCAGCAGTTTCCGAATGAGCTATTTTAGGAATTAAAGAAACGAAAGCAGCGTTAAGACCCGACCATACCTTTTGTTGTCTTCGTGCTTCCTCAACAACTTCTAGGATTTCCTTTCCTATGAACTGCCAGCTTTCTTGGTAGAATTCAGCTGTGAATCCATCAGGTCCTGGAGCTTTGTTTCGTTTCATGCCTTTTACTATTTCCTCTACTTCCTCCAAGGTAACAACTCTCATCAGGGCTAAGTTTTGGTCTCTGGTCACCAAATTTGGGATTTCATTGCTTATCCTTCCAATGGCCTCCACTCTATTCCCCTGGGTTCAGTGAGAATACCTTTAAAATGACCTACCAGTTCCTGCTCCATTTTGTCATGCTGAGTTATGCGCTGTCCTCCCCTGTTTTTAATTGAGAAGATCCTATTTCTCTGCCTATGCTGGATCATGGCCTGATGGAAGAACTTTGTATTCCTTTCTCCTTCTCTCAGCCACTGGACACGTGACTTTTGTTTCCATAAGATCTCTTCCTGTTTTCTTCTTTCCTCTACTTGAATTATTACCATTCCTTCTTCTCTACTCCTCTCCTCATTTCTTCCCTCTGTTATATTCAGCTGTTGTAATTCATTCATTTTTTGCTCTAATCTTTGTTGATCTTTGAATATGTCCCTGAATTCTTCTTTGTTCCATTTTTTTATTTTTCCCTTAAGTTCCTTCAATTTTAACTGAAAAGTTTGCATCTTGCTTCTCCCACTTTGGTTGCTCGTGGTCCACCATTCTTCAACTTTAGGCATAAACTATTGGTTTCTGAGCCAGAAGGCTTCAAACCTGAACGATCTTCTTTTGGGGCTCTGTTTGAGGTCAACTTCTAGCTTTATTGGCCAATGATCTAAACCTATTGCAGGAAGAATCATTGCCTCTATGTAGACATCTTTCATCATGATTTGCTCCGAAACTAGGAATCTGTCCAATCTAGAAGCTATTTGGTTTGTTCCTCCTCTACGGTTATTCCATGTATGTATAACATTTATGGTTTGTATATCCACCAATCGCTGCTTAGTTATCATTTCTCTAAAAGATTCCATATCTTGGTCTGTTCTTCTTAATCCTCCTCTCCCCATCGGTTATCCAGGGCATTTTATGATAAAGTCTTCGAATTTATCTTATATTCTGCAAGAACCCTTTGCGTTCATTGGGAGAGTGTGGGCCATACACTCCCGATAGAGCAACCCACTCCGCAGACCCTATCAGATTAAACATACCCGAAAGGATTTGCGGATAACTAATCCAATTCCTGAATTGTATTTCCTCTGGGTTCCATAAGATTGACAGTCCCCCTGCACTGCCTGCCGCGTCTTGTCCCATAATTTCATACCAGATTTTCCATATGCTAATTATTTCTTCCATTTTTTGCATGCTAATCTTTGTTTCCTGAACTATCATTATGCTTGGCTTGTCTTTTTTCAGTCTATCTCTCAAATGCCTTTGTTTTCCCCTACTATTAAGACCCCTAATGTTCCAGCTTGTGATTATCATTTAAATAGTTTTGAGGTTTGATGGAATACCTCTAACAGAGGTATTACCCTTCCTGAATTTACCAGCGTTTTCCCCACTTCTTGAATTGTTTCGCTTATTGTGCGTCGTCCTCTTTTTTTCCCTGCTTTTCCAGAGCTTCCCACTCTGGAGATCTGAGTCTCTTGCTTTCCTGTCTGATCCAGTTTATTTGCTGCATCTATCCCCGCTTTTTCTTTATATCTTTGAAAAGCTTCTTTGTATACTTGTTTCTGTTCCTCTGGGATGAACCTTTCATCCAGATATCTCCATTCTTGTAGCAATTTTCTCATTATGCGTTCTTCTTCTCCTCCTTTCTCTTTCTGAGAATCTACCTCCATTTGGATTTGTTCCTCTGTTTGTTCTCCATTCTCTTCTACTCCTCCTCGTGCTTCTTCTCCTTGTCCCGATTCCTTTTCTTCCGTTTCCTTTACTATTTCCATTGGTTCCTCCTCGCTTTCCTCGTCTGCCATCTTTGTTTCTTCTTCCTGTAAGGCTTTGAACTTATTTTCCATCTCCAGGGGCCTATTTTTACTGGTTTCTTGTCTCTGAGGTATATTTTTCCTTTCCTTTCTTTTGTTTTGTACTTCTTGGAAACCCTCTTCTTCCCTACCTGAGTCCTCCAGAGTGAGGATCACCTTTTCTTTCCTGTCTATTGGTTCCTCTGTTCTATTTAGAGGGCATTGTCTATAGAGATGGCCATATTCGTGGCATCTTCTACATCAGAATGGAATGTGTTCATAGTCCACTAGTTGTTTCCATACCTCATCATGGTACTCCAGTTTGATAAATTCTGGGAGGGGTTCAGTTATATTCATATACACGCAGATCCTGGTGTAAGACGTGTACCTCCCTCTTTTCATGGATTCTGCGATTTTCACAAATGATCCTATTGCATTGCCTATTCCTTCTAGGATCTCCGGGTCCTAGAATTCCATTGGGAGCCCAAAGAGCCTGATCCAGACTGGTGCTGCTAACATTTTCTCTGCTTCTGGGTTGTAATAGTCTTCCCAGTGTCGGATGAACAGGCCCGCATTATTCATGAAATAGGGGCCACCTTCAAAAATTCTTTCCTTATCCTCTACATTTGAGAAGATGACTATAAAAAACCCCTTGGCTCCCAGTTTTAATTCCACATGTCCTTTCGGTTTCCATCTCTGCTGTATCCACTTGGATAAGTCTCTCTCAGTCGGCCAAAACCCTACAAACTTGCATATTAAAGCATAATCTTTCATATAGCTTCTGTAATCTTCAAGTTTATTATTTGGGATCACAAACCTGGGTTTTTTGGATGCCCTAGGATGGCATTGTCCGTTTAGTCTCATTTGCCAACTGGTCCCTTTTGCAGGGTTTTCCCCAATGTTTGCCTTCGGTCCCTTCCGAGTCCTTTCCTTGCTTGACTCCCCCTTTGTTATATTCTTGTAGGAGGGGATCTCTCCCCTCCCCGTATTTGCCTCCATTTCTCCTTCAGGTTCGCTGTTTTCTGCTCTCTCTCTTCGACAAGTGACAAGGGATTCTGGCTCTAATCGGCGCACGCGGACTCCTTCTCCCCGTGAACAGACCTCTCTCCAGAGCTTCCTCCTGAGCAAGCAGTACGCTGCCACTTTACCGCTGAAACCCTAGCTTCATTGCATACTCCTTCTCCCCTTCAGACCCATGGTATTCATGTGGAATATAACCTATTTAAGGGGGGGAATTAAACTAGCCTAGATCCATCTTTTTGATGTTTGATTTAGATACATAATTTAAAATTAGTTGTAGAAACTAGTGTGGAATTCATGTAGGATGTAAAGGTAAAAAAATCTATGAATATGTTCATGTTGGGCATTTGTGTGGTGGGGGAAATATTAACAAAATGTAAGTATTACATTTTATCTACTAATTATGTCTACCTTCATCCACTTTTTATTGAGTTATATTGGGTAAAATATAATACTATAATATTACATTTTACCCAATATTTCTCCTCAATAGGTCCACTTCTTATTTTATTTTTTCTTTATATTTGAAGTTTAAAAGTAAACAAACTCAACTATAAAAATAGCAAGGGTGAGGGGGAATATTGAGTTGAATGTAGTATTTAGGTTGGGGTGTGACAAGAAATATTAGATAAAATGTAATAATATTACATTTTAATTAGTATTTCTCCCCACCCCTAGCCACTTTTTATTGGATGGGGTCGGTAATACATATTGGGTAACATATAATATTGTAATATTATATTTTATCTAAGATTTCCCCTCACCCGATTCAATTTTTTTTTTTTTTATTGTATTTTAATTTAATTAATTAATTTGTTTATTTTTTATATTTGAGGTTCATAAATAAACTTAACTTCTATGTAAACATTTGATCCTATTATGGTAGAGATGTTGTAATTTTTAACATTTTGACTGGATGAAAACATAAAAGTAATAATTATATTTCTATTTGCAGTTATAATTAATTATAAATAATAATTAAACCAGCCTAGATCTATCTTAAATCTGGATCTACCAAACCCCCAAAGAGATCAAATTTCTTGAGATGCAAAGCTCTTTTAAAGTGAAAAGAGTTTTGATCCCTCTCAAGGCTTGGTAGAACCTGAGTTAAGATGAATTTAGGTTGGTAATACAAATTTTTGGCTAATTAAATATTAAGTATTGAAAACATTTCAATGATATTGTTACATTAATCTATATGACAAGGTAGCATCAATATGTCAATGACCAAGAATATTACATCCATTTGTGCAACAAGAAAACATAATTAAAGATAACACCCAATCATGAAGTTTAGTTGGTCTTAGTAGTCAATGCATATCTATGAAAAGTGAAAAACATGGTTTCCAAAAAAATAGAAAAATAACCAAACAAAATAATGAAATGCATAAAAGTTGAGTCTAGCACAAAATCAACTCATTTCATAATGATGTCATGGTTGTGATTATTAAAAAAAAAACTTAATATAATTGAAATTGAATTTCAATTTGAGTACCTAGTAGCATTTATGATTAATAAATACCTTGAAAAGAAAAAAGAAATACAACTCTTCTTACATAATAACACACTACCCTCTTTGTTAAAATATCTCCTCCAAGGAGATATTGTAGGTGAGAGTTGAGAAATGATATTAAATATCTTAAATTGGCATCTAAAGATTCAATATATTTATGGCTATAAGAACTATCCTTTTTATGTGAAAATTCTTCGGTGCAAATCATAATGTGATTTGCGTCGAAGAATTTTCTCATAACTTGATATGGATCACAGAAGCCTCAATTCTACAAGAACTATCCTTATTTATGGAATTTTCTGCATGAAAGTGTTAATATTTTATATTGTAATTCCTAGTATGGTAGAGACGTTGTAATCTTTAACATTTTGACCCGATGAAAAACATAAAATTAATAATTATATTTCTATTTGTAATTATAATTAATTATAAATAATAATTAAACCATCCTAGATCCATCTTAACTCTAAATCTACCAAGCACCGAGAGGGATCGAATTTCTTGAGATGCAAAGATCTTTTAAAGTGAAAAGAGATTTAATCCCTCTCGACGCTTGGTAGACCCAGACTTAAGATGGATCTAGGCTGGTATAGCCAGAATTTTGTTTAAGCAATAAAACTTCTACGAGTAAAGGACTGAGTGTATGCATGTGACATATAGAGGATTCATTGAACCAATTGACCACGATACAAGACTCACAAAAAATATGGATCTACTGACATCGCCTCTCAATAGAAAAAGGAAAAAGAAGTTTGAGACTCATAAGTTCTACAAAATCATTTGTGCCTCAGCCTAAGCCTATTTTTAAGTGAAAATAATGTTGTTCATATATGTGTAAAATTTCCCCTCCTACGCATCTACCTTCCTGGGAAGATCCATCGAAATAGGTCCAGGGAGGGAATGGTCAATTCTTTCTTTAGATATTTGGTGAGATTTAGATTTTTCAGCATCATTTGGAATGAGAACAAATATACCTATTAAATGTGCAACAATCTTACCATGTTGGATATCTTTGTCCTTAAATATTTTGTATTTTTGTTGAGTCAGATACCCCAATAGATCATCAGAAGGAGATTTCATAGTTTTGTAGCATTCACTACATTCCATCATCTCTACCAGGCATCTGGAAAAGAGGTCCCTTGCCACTACCAAGATAAAGAAATACAAATGCATACCTCATTTCAGACTTGATTAACATGAGGATGGGATATAAAAACATGTTCTACTGCTTATTCTTCCTCTCTGCACAACGGACACCAACTAGGACCAGAAAAATTCCTTTTCTTTAGATTTTCTCTCGTGAGAATTTTGTTTTCTATCACGCTCCAGAGAAACAGTCTAGCCTTTACAGGGAATTTTAGTCTCTAGACCAGCTTCCACCACCAGGCTAATACCTAAGGTTCTTTGTCTGCAGTGATAAAAAAATATTCTTCCTTAGGATGATATTTCCCTGAGGTTGAATAAATCCATTTTAGCTCGTCCGAAATGTCCAAAAGTCTCACATACAAAGACTTTAATTCTACAATATAGTTAGTCCACCTCAAGTGCCATGCTTCTGAGAGATTTAAATCATGAGGACTCATCTAACCCTAAGCCCATATAGACATGGAATATGGATCAACAACTTGATTCAGAGTGTGTCTACCTTGGGTTCTAAAAAAATAAACTAGCTCAAGAGGCCACTGAAACATGCCACCACATCCAATCCATGGGTCTTGTCTAATTCTTTGATAATCCCTAGTGCCCACCTTCCATGCTAAACTCTGAATAATCACTAAAAAAAAATTCCAGAACAACCTTCCAAACCACATAAACTTTTCGCCTACTATGACTTGGATTTGTGATCCAGTCTTCTAATGATCTAGGGAAAACATACTTTTTGTAGACTACCTCCATCCAAAGACTTGTTGTAGAAATAAGTCTCCATCCTACCTTAGCTGCTAATGCTTTTGAGAAACAATAGAGGTTAATTAAACCCCATCCAACCCACTTCTTGGGAAGTGCAATCTTGTTCCATTTTACCCAAGGAAAGTAATGACCTTCCTTTGAGCCTCGCCACAGGAAAATCCTGCAACACTTCTGAATTATATTAAGTGCACCTTTTTGGATTTGAGACACGTGATATCACAAATAAAGAATTCATTTTTTCACTCTTGTAATTCTTTACAATTGTGGGACGATTTTCATATTTGTTCTTTTTCTTGTTATGTTTATGATTATTAAGCATAATTTATAAAAATTATAATTTATTTATGCATATAATTAAATCTATCCAAAGACTAATAATATCTACCATCGAGGAGCTAATATGCGACATGGAGACAAGTGACTAGGGTTTTTTCTCCTTGTTTGATCTTGCATGTAGGTGAATTGATTCGAGGGTTTTGGTTTGCTTTGAATGAAGGATTCATTATTTCAAGCATTTTGTATATCATCGGACATAGAGAATAGAGGTTGAAGATGCCAAAGATAGGTCGTTCCTAAGGAGGGTCAATTTTTTTGCAAGCTAAATTAAGCACCAGTGGAGGCAATTTCCTCTGGGACCAAACCCAATTCCTTGACATAAGTTACTTGTAGCTACTTAGAAGGGATTTGACTTCACATCCTAAAAATAAGTAAGTTATCAAAGGCATAGTTATTCCAACAACCAAAAAATCTCTCAAAATATTCAAATTCTCTTTTATTTTTTGCATTAAAGTTGGATATTTCTTGCTAGTTATTAATGTTAGATCATTTTATATGAGATATTTAGTGGGAAGAAGTGTCAAATTTGTAGGATCTAAGCTACCATTTAGATACAAGTTTCATTTCCCATATTCTTACACTTGTATCTAGTTAATTAATGTAAATATATAGGTGGAGAGGGTTTTTCCTTGTTGGACTTGCATTCTACAACTATCCAAAGTTAGTTCTCAAAGCCTAGAGCTAAGCATCTTAAGCTATGACTTATTATTTTTCAACTCTATGATCTTTTATGGTCATTATCTTCGTGAAAGAGTTGTATTTCCTTTATTTTCTAGCTCTAAAAATTAGCTACTTAAATTCTAGAAAAAAACTAGGGAAATAAATATATTAATGAGAAATTTGAAAGACATTTGAGGCTCTAAATACTCTAAAGTACGCTCTATCCTTCCCTCACTTAATTACGATTCCCTAGATGTGTATTGCACACTGTGGATTTGTTGTAATAACAAATCAACTTGCTTCCCCTCCATTTTTATGTAAGTTTCACAATTTGTCCACATAACAACAATGTTTGTTTCACTCATAAATCTTATACCATGTATCAAAAAAAAAAAAAAAAAAAACTCCATAGTCAGTTAGTATAAATTCTGTAGACCAAAATCCATAGGTTACATTGCATATCTTGAGTTATTTTGGTATTAATAGGTTGTTGTTAGAGATATACATTATTTTATCAGCAATACATCAAGTAAATTTAGAACATCTTCACCCCATTGATTCCATATAAGGCACTAATCACTTATCAGAGTGTTGGGAAATATTTAGGGAAGCATTTCTTGGTTGTTTAAGAGGTTTTGGCCCTAAATAGAGGGGGTTTGGACCAAGGTGACAATGGGTCCCTGCCATGTTTGTGTCAATCTGTCAACACTACAAGGGCCTTAGAAGCCATGTTAAAAGGATCGATAACATTTTTTGGCACCCTTTCATGGGAGAAGGTTTTTCAATATGATGTTCTAATGACATTTCAAAGACATATTTCAAAGTGTAAATTGTTCCCATCCATGGGAAACATTTTTTGGTGCCATTGTCGAGGAGAAGGTCTTTCATCCTGGTTTTATATGACATCCATCCACTTGGGTAAGTTTCCATTTATTGATGTGTATTTTGATGATATTATTTTAAACTAACAACTTTCAGGTCTCATTTAGTGAATCTAACTGAGGATGATCTAGCATAACCCATTCACATATGAAGGTACGATACAAAAAACTGCTACCCAAGATAAGAATTGACGTAAATACTAGTGACTCCACATTTATGATTTAATGATTGGTAAGTATTGATTTTAGTAATATTTTATATTTTAAAGATATGCATGTTCTTCTTTATCTATTGTATGTTTCAAGATATCCACATCTTTTGTCATTTGATATATTTTCCCACATTCCAAAAATTTGATGGGAACTCGTCAATATCATATAATTATTTTGATTTTTTCATGAACTGTAGTAGATACTAACATTTTCTATGAAGATATATTGATGAAACTATTTTCATTCTTAACACAAGGAGATGCATAGAATAGGTACTTTGGTTTCATGGATAATGAAATTAGATCATTGTCGCAATTAATAAACAAGTTCCAAATAAGATCAATCCATTGTTACAAAAAAAATTATGATGTCAACAAATATTAAGATATACTAATAAAAACAAGGAAAGGATTGATGACATATGGAGGGAATATTGTGAACGCCCCACCAATGGTTCTCATGAGGAATTAGGAAAAGTGAAAATGCATCTAATAAACCATATTGGTATGTTAAAGAGAAATATGATGAGCCTTTTTACATTGAAGACTAAAAATAAGGATAAGGAAGAGGGTCATTTATCCACTTCCTCCCATGAGCCATTGTTGATAAAGTTTGTAGGAAATGATGAAGAAAGGGAGTCTCCTATGAAATATGTCAGAGAAATATACAATGAAAATGAAGGGACTTCTAAGCAACAAGTAAATGGAGAGGATCTTGATGAAAATATCATTCAAGAACCCACCCACCATCCTTCATATGAAAGTACTATTTCAACAAGTTGCACTCCTTTCCAAGCAATTGATCTTTCTTACACATCTACTAGTGTCTTTGAAGAGGATGAAGCAATAAACATGCATAATTTCCAGAACATGGTGATGATGAAGAGATGAAATCTAGTCATGCATTCCTTAAGGTGCCCCCCCCTCTTGCTTTTCAAGGTTGAACATGTATGCTTGTAACTTGAATTGGTTGAATTGTCAAGTCATTAAAACCCTACAGATGCTCATTGCATATATCTTCCTTCATTCATTTTGGTTCTTGGAATGCATTAGAGTTTGTGATGTTCTTATTTTAAATATTCCCCCCTCAATCTCCACACTCCCTATGTTATGAAAAGTGTAGACATACCCATCATCACTGGCCATACTTCATCTCCTTACTCATTCGTTGACTTTCATTCTTAAGCTTGAATCCTCACATGATTTCATGGCATTCTAAAGGCATAATATTCACATTTTCATGCTAAATGCTCACACGACATTTTGATCATGATTGTTTATCCTTCAAACTCGAGTCTTTAAAATGTAGACTTTTACCGAGCTCCTTTTCAAATAAAAGAGTCTAGCATTTGTAAAATTGTTTAGAGACCTCTTTCGAGTATTGTAATGTTCATTTTACCGAAATAGTCTTACTCATCTCTTCATGTTTGCAACCCCTACCATTCATGGTGCATTTGAGTCTTCATATGAAAGTGGAAAAGGCTCCACTTGCAAATATGATAGGTCATTCATGGTGAAAGGGACTTATAAGAATTAATATTTAATTTCTGCAAGTGAACCGACCATTAATACAAATTACCATGATGTGTGCATCCTTTATTAATGGACTCTAGTGGAGTTCAATTAAATTTTCCAAAAGGGACATCACTTACATCTCACAAATAAGGAAGCTTAGTCCTTCCATATGAACTTTGATGCTAATTATAAGCTAAAATTCCAAGGATAAAATGACTAATGCATTGTTATGATGAAGTTCTTTTGAAATGGTAAATGCACGCATGCAGACCACGACATCAAGTGCAGGGTATCCAATAATATGATAAAGTTTGTGTTCCTAGAAAACCAATGATTGCATCATCATCAACATAGACATGAGAAATAGACATAGTCTAAAAATTATGTTTTTTTCCCTGAAAGTTATGGAAATTCTGGCTATATTTTGAAAAAATATGGCAGGGATTTTTGTAAATCCAAGTAAAAGCTATTAAAATTCATAATTTTAGGTGCCCTAGATGTTTTTGATGGTGCTGAATCCATTTCCACCATCAAAAACATGATTCAAACACTGCATCTACAAGAATTCTTGACTTTTTTTTGCCCAAATTCCAGCCACTTTTGGCCATCCGGGCAATTTCTCCGCCTCCGTAGACGACTCCTGAGAAATATATATTAAACATGAAAGCACTGAATATTACAATGCAACAACAACTATATGAGACCTTAACTTGCATTTATAACATGTATAGTGAGGATTATAAAAGGAGCATATGTCATTGCAATGTTAGGACAACCCAAAGGCTACAATGAGAATGAACACATATTTTAGTGCAATGGGAATTAGTGAAAGTATTGATGCACACGTATAGCACTGGTGAAAGGGGTAACATTAGTTGGAGAACATCACCAAATGTGTGATCAAGGACCAATAACACCATATATGTAATGCAGATGCAAGTTTTTAGGAAGCACTCAATGTTAAATTCTATTGTTTTTGTGTGGTATTGCATCCCATAGGGCTAGCCTAAGGTCACTAGATATAACAAACCTGATTGCACCATTCCTATAGCACACAGGGCATTCTTAGATTCCATACTGGAATCCCTTGATGTTGGCCTTGCACTAAGCGCTAACACACCATGAGGAAACGCAGAACCATGGAATATTGGTAATAACTCATGTCAACATGTAGTAATAATATGAGATTGCATTGAGGAAATTATGTTAGCATAAGGATTGTAATAGTACCATTGCGCAAAAAATATAACAATGTGTTGGATGGGCCTTTATCTGGGATGATGAGAGTGCCTAATGTCTGGGGGGGTTCTGGTTCTTGAGTTTCTTCAACTTCGTTATAAATGATTTTTGCAGTGCTTCCCTTATCTGGGCTACTTAATGGCTGAATTATCCCAAGAGGAGATCTTGGTTCTTCAGTTTCCCCGGTTTCTCCTCTTCCTTCACAGAGGTTGCTAAGGTTCCCTTCTTGCAATGATTTTGGGCTAGAATTTTCAATTTCTTGAAAATATTTCTCTTCGGTTTGACTATGCACCTCAGCAAAGGCTACAGATGGTGATCTTGTGGCCTAAAGGGAACTAGTAGGCTATATAGAAGTAACTTTTCTAGGTCCTACTGAAGGCTGAGATTCTGCTTTCTTAAGGATTTCATCTATAAAGGTCGATCAGCCAAGGGTCACCGGCCCCTTAGCTTTGTCAGGCTTGGGTAGAGGTTTAGGATTCTTTTTAGGCTTTTTCTGCTTAGTCATGCACACAAATCAATTGCTAATTTCTACCCAAAGAAAACAGCAACAAATCTGCAGGAAAGCAGGTAGGGAGTAGGGATATTACATGCTTCGTACGCAGGTTCTTACCTTCCGTTTTTAAAACCCAATTCTCTCCTAGCAGGTTCTTACACTACTCTGGAAAAGAAACAAATGGCTACTTCCCCGACAACGATGCTAAAATGTCGAGCAGTAAAAAGGGTCTTTTTCACCTCTATTTACCCTACATTAACTTATCAATCCAAGAATGATTTGTTATCTCAAAGAGTGTACTCAGTTTGAGGCAGTCATTTGTCAGAGTAGTGCTAGTAGTATAGTGCTTTAAATACAAGAGTAAACAGATGCTTAAAACAAGATCTACTTACAGAAAAGCTCCTTAAGACTCAAATCATGCATTCAGAAAACTATAGCAATTTATCAGTCAAGGGTACAGTAACAGTAACTCATCCCTCTGTAAATTGATGTAATTAAAGATAACAAAGGAAAATATCATCAATCTGGGAGCTAGACAACAGATGTCAATACTCACTACAGTCTCAGATCGTTTTGCACACCAAAGCAATGATAATACAAATAACAAGAAATGGAACAACAACTAAGAAATGGAACAACAACTAGTCTTCTAAACAAGATTGAACAACAAAAAATTAGTCTACGGAAATAAATGCAAGAATTGTATCCTATAGGAATCAGATAACAATCTTCACTCTAAAGATAAATCGGACAACAAACGGAAATAGAACGGCAACTACTCAAACATGAAGTATAGAACAACATCTAGAGTCAAATATCAATGTACATGTTAGAGTCGGTCCTTACAGCCCTCTGTCAGAGATCTTTTCGCTTTTGCATATCATTTTTAGGTGTCTCACTCATTCCACTTCGTTGCATTTCGTTAGGGTCATGCCATTGACTGATGAGGGGGTCTAGTTGTCTTGTGTTCCCTCATGCTTGTCCCTGTAGGGTTAGTCAAAAATTTCTCAAAAAATCACCGAAGTACATGATCATTGCATTCATCATCATAAATGATTAGTTTCGTTAAAAAAAAGGGTCTTTAGTCCTAGAGTCTAGGGTTTTCAGTCCCGTGCATACACATAATAAAAGCCTGCAGACCATGAGGTTGGTTTTAAAAGATTTTCATTTAATAGTTTTCCTCAGAAAGCATTTAAAAACATTTTTAGTCCAAAACTCTGTTTTGGAACTGGAAATTTTGATTGTACATAATTGTATTTATTGTATCTCAAAAGGTTTTAGAGCAAGCCTCTGATCTTTTCCAAAGCCAAAATATCGGATCCCTGCAAAAATCAACAAAACATTATCAGTTCAAGACTCAGAAAAAGCCAAAGAAAAGCATTGTATTAAAGCTCAAATGTCAAAGTGCCAAACATTATAAAGTGGGTTATTAAACAAATTTAAATCAAAGTGAGATATTTCCTCACCTATAAAAGGGGAAAACGAGTTCATTTATTCAAAATATCCCAAGGCAAAATCGTGCTTGAGTAATTTGGAAGGCCGAAAACTGCATTTCATACCCCTGGACACCATTTTGGAGGTGCGCTGCTCATACAGGGTGTGTGCTGCGCATATAGAGGTGCGCTGCGCATTGGGCCTCACTGGCTAATGTAAATTAACAAAGGCGTTGCGCATATAGAGGTGCGCTGCGCGTTGGGTTTGTGCGCTGCGCACTGGGTTACAGCACCAAGAAAACTTTGTTCATGCGACCAGATCATACCAAATCCACTTCAAAACTTGCAAGTAGGTATTTCATTGCTGCTCAGTCAATGTTTGAAGTGTGTTTCAAGATGGGAAATTTGATGTATTGGGTCTTGAAAAATGAAACCCTATGTTCATGTCAAAATCATTCCTTAAGGGTTTTTTAAAGGACATGTGGGTGGTTTAGTGAAGATTTCCCATCCTCCATTGATGAAAAACAGTCCCATACTCATTTGTAAAGTTTTGGTCAACATTGCAAAAGGGTACACATTACACTCTTGTCTATTTTTCAAACAGTGACTGTTTTATGCCAATTCATTAAAACAAAGCATTACCATTATGGCTCGGTTTTTATGATGCTTTGATAAACATATTTGGGTTTTGAGTATGCATTGAAATTTTGACTTCACCACACCTATATCACTATACATATCACAGACATCTTGAGACCAAAGCCATGTCAAACATAGATTCAGTGTATGAGCAGCAGTATGACAGTGATTCCACAACAGAGGGTAATGTGCCACGGAGGTCTCGTAGAGGTGGAAAAGGTGGTAAGCCTCTCAGGGAAGAGCCTATTTCTTTGGTTCAATTGCAGGCTTGCCCGCTTTCAATGGATTGTTTTCGTCGCTAGTCATGCTATCACTATTGTGAATTAATTTCACAATTCCAGCATCATCGTGAACTAGCTCGTTTTTTTGTTCTACATTTACATGATGGCCATGTAAACCTTGTCGGAGTTGCTTTCATTTTGTCACCAGAGGCTATCGCAGAGGCCACTGGGATACCAAATATTGGAGAGAAATGGAATAAACGTCAGCAGTTAGAGAAATCCTACTATGAGCCATACATAAAACCTGGGTATATGAGGCACTTGAGCAGAGTTTTTCCTTTCCAATACCTGAATGATCAATTTGCACCTTTGATGAAACTTATCATTCGGTATTTCAGTTGTGAGGGCAGATTCTCCCGTATTTATGCGTACCATGTCCGTTTGTTGATGCATTTTACAAGGGTACGTATGATGAACATTCCATACTTCATGTTTCGCAACATAGAGAGGATGGTGCCTCTTGTACAAAGGAAGACCCCAGCACAACAGCATAACAGTATTTATCATTACGCGTTGATCAAGATCGTAGTGGTTCATTAGTTGGCACAACAGGGCATTACTTGGGAGGATTTTATTTCTCGTGACTTCTTCACATCACTTCAGCCACCTCCAGAGGTTCATGATGAGGAAGAGCCTTCACAGCAGTTTGACATTCCTGAGACTGAGCATGTCAATGCTCCGGTGTATGTGACATATCAGCGAGGCCATAGGGCCTTATTTGCAACTACATGACGAGTACTATCTCCACATGGTGTGGAAGGGGTCTCGCCTTCTTCTTCAACATAGGTACAGGTATAGGTTTAGGATAGGGGCAAGAGGTCAAGGCATAAGAAGGGCCCTTCAGGAGGCCATGATATTGATGCTACATTTATTGATGTGGATAGGAGCTCTCCTAGCTCGAAACTGAAAGAGATCATCTAAGAGCAGAAAGCTGAGATTAATAACTTGAATGAAAAATTGCTGAAAGCAAAATGGGTGATCAATTATTTGGAGCAGCGCAATAAACAGTTAGAGGATCAACACACACTTATAGAGCTGCGACAAATCCGTGAAGACCGACAGGCTGCCCGAAGACATATACATGAGATGACACCTATTGAGCAGGAGATAGAAGCTGACCGGGGGACTTGGCTCGAGAGGGTCAACATCAACTTAGAAAAGTTGTTGGCAAAGGCTAATAGAGATAAAGACATGCTCCGTCACATGAAACATCATTATTGGGCTCGCATGCATGTCAACAAAGCAAAAATGAAGATTTTGAAAAGGAGGTTGAGCCAAGCACTAAAATGACGAAAGAGGTCGGATCCACTTCAAATTTTGGCCGAAGCTTCACTGGCTGAGCATAACACATGATGGAGGGTCTTCACTCCGAATTTGAGCAAATTCGGAGAAATTTTTGTCATTTTGAAATTTTTGGTCCCAAAAAAAGGTTTTTCGGCTATATGAGCAGCGCGCTTGCGCGCTCGCTTTTGATTGGGACACTTGTTGGAGGAAAACTTGATATTTGTGGGTTTGTCATGGTAAGTTACGCATGATCAGTTATTTCCGAAGCATTTATCAAGTTATGGATGGTCAAAAGGCCCAAAAACACCATGAAAACCACCTTACTGCCACCTTTTGCAACAACAAGAAGTACCTTTGGGAGAATGCAATTTTGAGGGGGAAAATGAGCTTCAAATTGGGAAATTCCACTTGGTTTGGAAAGTAGACATCCAGGGATTTCCAACGAGCTATCGTGAGCTCAATTTTCATGCCGGGAAGTGCTACAAAATCAGTCTGAAAGGTGCGTTGCGCATAGAGACCAAGGCGCTGCGCATAGATGTTTTTGATTAGGTTTTCCTCCTCCAGCTCAGGAATTCGGCTAGTTTTCACCAGTTTCACTTCTTGATGTGATTTTTGACCCAGCTTGATGTAATTTGATGTGTATGAGGTAACTTGGCACCTTTTTACCTTGTTCTAGATGATTCATTCACAAATTAGAAAAAAATTAATGTAATGAATCAGTTTCCTTCTTTTTAGAGGCAGGTTGTCTTGGTCACCTAGATTCTTGCCCCATGTTTAGAATTTGTTCAAAATACTCCTAAAAGGAAGAGATCGACCTCTAGAGGTTAGGGAATGAGGTTAGGTTGATCTATATATGTAAATTTTTAGTTAGTAGCAAGGGTTGGACTCTTGGGAAGATTTTGGCACACTATTGTACATATTTTTCATATTTTGGCTAAGGAAAGATCAGAGGTTTTGCAGCACCTGTTAGGATTCTTGGGGCTTTCAGTTCTTGATGATGTTATCTCTCAGTTTATTGTAAGTTCATTCATGTTTAATGTATGCCATTCCCTTCTTATGCTTCTAAAACTAAATGAATGAGGAAATAAGGTTGAATTCATTGTTCACAGTGCTGTTCCTTTAAATTTGTTTAGTTTTACATGTTTTCGCCAGTTTGGAGAGGATCCATGTTCTCCCTTGCCCTCTTCATCTCCTTGTCATTCTGATCCATCCATACCTTTGATCAAAGGCATCAAGACTACTGCCTACCTCGCCCCAACTCGAAATTCTGCAAAGATCTGGCCTTATCCCCGAAAGAAAAATTATTTTTCCCATTTCTCCAACAAAAAAACCTAAAAATTTTAAATAAAACTTTCCAATATCTTTACTAGCCTAAAATCAGTATTCCTTATCGGTCATCTCATCCCCTTTGAAGACTTTTCTACCGAGATAGACCCAGAGAGAGCCCTCTCCTGTCCTCATAGGGCTAGCTACGAGGCTGAGGTTGGTTTGATGTTGCCTCGAGTGTTGCCTTCTTCAGCCTGAGGCAGATTCGGGTGCTAACATAGTGACAACCATACTGGGAATTAAACAATTGATGTGTTTGCTACATGAGTCTTAGACGAAGTTTGAAGTTATTCCAGGTAGCCTTCGAAACGCTTTTGCTATGCATAAGCGCAAGTAGATAAACGCTGCTTCAGTCTATCTCCGGTGAGCTTGTGGATGTAGCACTTGATTTGAAATTTACCCCAATATATTTATTCATTCTAGACCTTGGATGATTGAGTCTAGAAATTGATAGGCTGAAAAATTATTTGTGTCCTTTTTCTTGTTCGAAACAATTCCACATTGGTTTCAAGAAGATACACAAGATCAAATCCTGATCCAGATCCACCTCCCGTATATGAGAACCCAAATCTAATTGCGAGAATACACCGACGAGAAAGCCCCATAATTCCTTTGTTTAAATCTCATTCTTGTCCTGCAATTTTTAAGTATCTTGAAGAACTTGACTTTGATGAGAGGTTTGAATTGTCGCTGTTTAAAATCAAATCCGAAAGTGCACTTGATTCTCTTATTCCAAATCCTGACTTCGCCGCAGCCCTTGAAGTTGAGAGAAATAATAAATTCATTGAAAATTTTATCTTGAGGCACCTTTAGCGAGACATTCAAGCCACAAATCTTGTTGATTTCCTAGAAGCTGCATCTGCAAATATTGGTTCTTCTATCACCGATTTCACCTCAAAAATTCCCACCGAACCGCCTTTCATTCCCACTATTCCCCTGCAACCTATAATCACTTATCAAGAATTTGCAGCTAATAACCCTTCTTCATCCCACGTGGCTTCTCCTCCACATACACCTCCGAATATTTCCCATACTTGAGTTACACCTACTCCTCCAACAACCCCCAGACCAAATCCTCCAAGAGCAATGGCAGCCCGGTTTGCACCCCTCGCTCTGCCTCAAGTTTTGAATGACATGCCCGCAGATTATCAAAGTAAAATCCCTTTGTTCGATGGCACACCTCAGAATATCACAGCTCAACAACATGTCGATAAGATGGCGGATTTCTTTGATCTTCATGAAATTGATGAAGAAAATGTAACTATGAGGCTATTCGTGCAGACTTTTGGTGGAGAGGTTAGGAAATGGTTTAGAAATTTGCCGGCTAGAAGTATACCAACATTGGATCATCTTAAAAGATAGTTCTTAGAACGTTGGGAAGTGAAGAAAGACCCGCTGCAAATCAATGTTGAATATACTAAGATTAAAAGAAATGCTGGAGAGTCCGTTCAAGACTATTGCATTAGATTCAATGCAGTGTATAATGCAATTCCAGATGATTTAAAACCCACTAGAAATTCAGCGTTGCTTAAGTTCCCAGATGGTTTTGATCCAGACATGGCGTATCAACTAAGGGAGAGAGATCCGGCTACCTTAGAAGAAATCCAGAAAATAGCAGTTAGTGTTGAGGAAAATTTGAACGATAAAAGAGCTAGGATGAAAGCTGAAAAGAGAGTGACCATAAAGGAAGAGGTTTCTACATTAGATCAGATACTTTGCAAGGTAGAAAGGATGGTCAAAAATCTCACTCTTGACAAGCCAGAACCGCAGATCCGAAATCCTAATTTCCGTGGTCAGCAACAACCACAATTCAGAATTAAGCAGCGCGAACAAAGAACACAAGAGCCGGTAGTTCAGCAGCAAGTAAAGACTCCTCTTTAGCAAAATTTTGTTAGTCAAGAATCTGATGATGATGGTGATACTGTAGGGGAGGAAAATCATTTCTTTACTCCTGATGATCTGCCTACCTATATCATGGAAGAGGAAGAATTTGTAGAAAGCTCCACCACACACCAAGATGAGGATTATATTCTATCAAACGATGCGACACTTGAAGAAGAATCAGAGGAGTACCAAAGAGGATACATGAATGCTTTGTCCGCCCAACCTAAGCAATACTCATTAAGAAATCGAAATGTGCCTATAAACCCCATTCAGAAGAAAGGAAAAGAGATAATTGATCCCGCAGCTAGTAAATCATTATCAGTAGACAAGGTAAATCAACCACCAAACACAATAAGGGATAAAACTGAAAAAAGAGAAGTTCCGGTCAAAGAAGTTGAGAGAGTCTCAGCATTTAGTTTAGAAAATGAAATTTCAAAACTGAAAGTATCTATTCCTTTGACTGAGATCATGAAGAACAGCAGCTACCGAGGTCAAGTCTCCAAAATTCTGAATTTTGACCCAATGTTTGACACGGTAAACGTTGAAGATGATAAGCTAGAATTGATTTTTGGGCCTGATTTAGATGGTGAGTCTCCTGACAGTGATGTTCTTCCCTTTTATATTAGTTTGAGGATGCATGAGTATGTATTACACAATGCTATGTTTGACTCCAGTGCTTCGCACAATTTGATGCCAAAAGCAATCATGAAAAGTTGGGATTAGATATTACAAGAAAACACCATGATTTGTATTCATTTGATTCCAGCCGTGTAAAGTGTATCGGACTGATCAAGGAATTGGTGGTAAGCTTAGATCAAATTCCAGCTAAGAATGTCTTGATGGATGTGGTTGTGGCGGACATTCCTCCGCGTTTTGGTATGATTCTTTCAAGATCTTGGGGGGCAAAGTTGAAAGGTACACTGCAGTTAGATTTTTCTTATGCTATAATTCTCGTCTTTGGTCAAATGAGAAAGCTATATCGAGAGCAGAAAATGAAATACATGATAACGAGCAAGGAAAAACCAATCAATCATCCTGTAAACTATGTACATACAGCCTTGGAGTCGTTTGTTTTGTTTGCTGATAGTTTTAATGATATAGATAGTCAATTAGTTGAGGCAAAAGATATACCAGAAATCTTTGAGAATTTTTAGAGAAGTTCCGCAGAAAGAAAGAAGTGAAAAGCAAGCTACTATGGAGCAATCAGCTGAAAATAATGGGCAACAAACAGGAAAAACAGAGTTGACACAATTTCAGCACTTGGAGGAGGATGAAGATGGTCTTTGGACCATGGATTTTGATGGTGCAGTAGGTAGTGATGGTGCTGGCATTGGTGTGTGGATTCGAAGTCCATTTTCCGCTCAAGATAAAGTTCCAAGCAAGGTGAGAGTCTGTTCCTACAAACTAGCATTTGACTGTTCTAATAATGAAGCAGAATATGAGGCTCTCATTGTTGGCCTTAAGATTCTTAGTAAGCTGAAAGCAAAACGAATTGCAGTCCATGGTGATTCAGAGTTGGTGATAAAACAGGTCAAAGGTGAATTTCAAGCCAAGCATCCTCGTATGAGAGCATATCGAAATGTAGTTTTAGATATTTTGAAACTCTTTT